>CM055905.1:10372177-10670834 GCA_029582155.1 Panopea generosa | reverse complement strand
TAGGGGTGACACTTTAATAAACAAACACTTTACTTTACTTGTATATTTGATATACATGTACTAGTATATACACATAACCATAGTGCATGTCGATTCCAACACAATAGTTTCGGTTACGAAAGTTACAACCTTTCATATCGAATGTTTACATCTTTCTAACGTATTCTGGTATCCGGTTTTACCGATCGGTTCCAAAAGTACGGAAGCAGTGTAGGGTCATTTCTACTTATATGTTTATAAGCTTATACGTGTGTAGAAATAGGTAAAACATTTCCCTCCAGGGTTTTCGTACTCGTAAACGTGTTCAAACATGTCACATATTCATTCAGCTGTATCATAATCTAGCCGTCCATAGAATACACGAGGCCATTAAACAGCCACTTGTGATTGTTACTCACAATTTATCACGGATTAAAGATATCTGTTTTTATAGTATTTCCTAAAGTTTTGTTTGTATTTTTATCTATATTTATATTTAAATTCAGCAGTCTTCAACAATATTTAAAAACCTGTGTTTTATTTAAAACATATTAAAATGTCAAATACATTGCTTGATGAATGTAATATGTTCACTTAACCTTTATAAAAACCGCAACTATTTTATGTTTTATATTAAATACAGTAGACATGCCACCGCCTCGAGGTGTTTTATACAAAATGTTCTTGTGATATTATGTCAGAGACAAGCCTTTATTCATATAATAATAATATGTTATTTTTAATATTGGATGGACGTGATCGACTGTGTGCTACGTGATCGTGTCGAATACATGATACATACTATGACAGACAGACAGACAGACAGACAGACAGACAGACAGACAGACAGACAGACAGACAGACAGACAGACAGACAGACAGGTTTATATACCATACATGGTATGGATTGTAGAAGTACATGGCGGTATAACCGTTTATTAGCATACAAATACATGAAAAGGTCATTCCCATACATGTTATTTCTTATATGAAATAATAACAATAAAAAGGTGCCTTGCAAATCAGAACTAAACGGCTCGGTAGAACAGAATGAAAAGTTTTCATTCCAGCAGAATACAGAATAGAAGAACAGCCGAATGGGAAAGTGTACGCGTGTGTGCATGAGTATGTGCATGAGTATGTGTACATGTACGGTATATGTGGTGTGGTGTGGTGTGGTGTGGTGTGGATGTGTTTGTGTATGCGGAAGTGTGTATTTGTATGTGTATGTGTATATGTATTTGTATGCGTTATGTTTGTGTATGTGGTTGTGTATATGTATGTGTATTTGTATGTGTAAGTGTATGTGTATGTGTATGATATGTGTATGCGGAAGTGTGTATGTGTATGCAGAAGTGTGTATGTGTATGTGTATGCGGAAGTGTGTATGTGTATGTGTATGTTATGCGGAAGTGTGTATGTATGCGTGTGCGTGTGCGTGTGTGTGTGTGTGGGGGTGTGTGTGTGTGTGTGTATATGGGAGTATGTATGTGTATGTGGAAGTGTGTATGTGTATTTGTATGTGTATGTGTATGTTTATGTGTTTGTTTATGTGTAAGGTGTATGTGTAAGGTGTATGTGTATGTGTTTATGGAAGTGTGTATGTGTATGTGTATATGCATATGTATGGTGTATGTATATATGTGTATATGTATGTGTATGTGTATATGTATGTGTAAGTGTATGTGTAAGTGTATGTGTATGTGTATGTGTATGTGTATGTGTATGTGTATGTGTATGTGTATGTGTATGAAATTTTGTGTAGTTATATGTTTTATATTGAAGGGGGGAAATGGCAGACTAGGGTCGGGATACAACAAGCGCATCGAAGCTTGTTTTGTTTTAAACTTATTTATTTTACCTCGATTGCGAAGTTATTACAGCTAAGACAAATCACGCTCAAAGTCTCCTTGGGCAGAACCAGTACTAAACCTATGCGGATAACAAACATATCCGTGGCGGAGGATCGAACCCACGACCCTCCGATCATGGATTTGATGCTCTACCCCGGGACCACGCGCTCCACAAAAGCTTCAATGGAAGCTTCATTTTAACCACCAACTGGCGGTGCACTTATACACTCAGTAATAGATGCAAGAGGGTCACAGCGGGTCATCCCGCAATGCACCCTGCAAAATTTATATATTGTACATAGTATTATTACATAATTATACTAGTATTTCAAATTATCGTTATAGTATGTAGACGTAATTGCTCCATCGTTGAATGCAGGGTTTGTTTTTCCCTATTCCTTTATCTTCATCTGTTGTACGTTATTTTGTGTTATAGGCCGATGACCTTTTGATGGATATTGTTTTTCCAATCACTATATTTTCTGTAATTAAGGCATAGCTAGTCCTTCCACTGACTGACAGCTAAATGGCCACGCATTGTTAACTTTATTACACGGAATCTATAGTCATGCATGGTAACCTATATAATAATGCGTTTTGTAGGTTAATGCGACAGTGTTATAGTTATCTACGCCCTACTTATGATTATGTTTAATTTACATCATTATGTGAGGTTTTAACGAAATAACGAAGCGAAAAAGCTCACTAAGTACGGTTAATAATTGATCTATGACCAAACTATATAGTTAAAACTCATGATTTCATCTGGTGTCACTTGATGATAAAGTAGATCAATTTTGTGCAGCAAGAATAAGTTGTCTTTTCTTGAAAATCCCTCGCCTATCATTGGTTAAAAAGGTTTGAACTATAAACTTCTTTTTGGTTTATATTAATTTATTTTAGCTCGAATGCGATGAAAGCTCAGAGCTTATATAAACCGTTTTCGAGTCCGCTTCCTGGATAGAACCAGTACTGAGTGTTGTTTTATGAGAGGGATCGGGGCGAATAGGGGATCGAACCCGTAAATTCTGGCGTGAACGGCCAACACTCTATCTATTACTCTACATTCCTGCTTTATTTATTTTTTTTAGTTTTGAGACGGCAAATAATTGGTGTTTTACCTAGTTTATCCGGAGTTTATATGATGAACCGCTTTCCAATCAGATTCCTTGGTAGAACCAGTACTGAGTATTGTGTTTTGAGAGACATCAGATAGAGCTGTGGATCGAACCCACAACCTCTGGCGTGACCAGCAAACACTCTATGCAATACCTTACTTCCCCGCTTTTAGATTATTTTATTGCCTAAACCAGATATTTGAGTTACTAGACGTGGCGAGTGAAAAATTTTTACAGACGATACACTGTGTATATGATACATAGCATAAATGACACGTGATACACGACATATGATATATGATACATGTTATACGATACGTGATGCACGACATGTGATATATGAAACATGTTATACGACACGTGATACACGACATATGGTATATGGTACATGTTATACGATCCGTGATGCACGACCTGTGATATATGATACATATTATACAATCCGTGATGCAAGACATATGATATATGATACATGTTGTACGATCCGTGATGCACGACATGTGATATATGATAAATGTTATACGACACATGGTACACGACATATGATATATGATACATGTTATACGATCCGTGATGCACGGCATATGATATATGATACATGTTATACGATCCGTGATGAACGACATATGATATATGATACATGTTTTAAGACCCGTGATACACGACATATGATATATGATACATGTTATACGATCCGTGGTGCACGACATATGGTATATGATACATATTATACGATCCGTGATACACGACATGTGATATATGAAACATATTATACGACCCGTGATACACGACATATTATATATGATACATGTTATACGATCCGTGATGCACGACATATGATATATGATACATGTGATACGATCCGTGATACACGACATGTGATATATGAAACATATTATACGACCCGTGATACACGACATATTATATATGATACATGTTATACGACCTGTGACACACGACATTTGATATATGATACATGTTATACAATCTGTGACACACGACATATGATATATGGTACATGTTATACGATCCGTGATGCACGACACATGATATATGATACATGTTATACGATCCGTGATACACGACATGTGATGTATGAAACATATTATACGATCCGTGATACACGACATGTGATATATGAAACATATTATACGACCCGTGATACACGACATATGATATATGATACATGTTATACGATCCGTGATACACGACATATGATATATGATACATATTATACGATCCGTGATGCACGATACTTCACGCATGAAACTCGATACCTAAAATATGATTACCGATAAATGGTATATAATACATTATTGATATACTTGATACAACATTTATGATGCATTATACACTATATACGATACATTATATATAAATTATACATTATACACTATACATTATACACGATATATATAATACATTATATAATATACAATATACACTAAACATTATACAGTATACAGTATTAATTATACATTATATATTATACACGATACACTATACAGGATACATTATACATTTATACATCTATACATTATAAATTATACTTTATAAATTTTACATTATACATTATACATTAAACATTATACATTATACACTTTACACTATACACTTTACACTATACGGTATACATTATACATTACACCCGATATATAATACATTATACATTATACACGATATATAATACAATATACATTATACTCGATATATAATTCATTATACATTATACGATGATCATAAATTATACACAATACATTATACATTATGAATTATATACTTTACAGTTTACACTATTCACTTTGCAAGTATACAGTAAATAGTTTATAGTATACAATATACGTTATACATGATACATGATATATGATACATGATACATGATACATGATACATGATACATGATACATGATACACGATACATTATACATTGTACATTGTACATTGTACATTATACATTATACATTATACATTATACATTATACATTATACATTATACATTATGCATTATACATTATACATTATACATTATACAATATACAATATACATTATGCACTACACTATACACTATACACTATACATTATACACGATACATTATACACAATATATAATACATTATACACGATATATAATAAATTAAACATTATACACAATACATTATACATTATACACTTTACACTATACACTATACACCCTACACTATACAGTTTACAATATGCATTTTACATGATACATAATTCATTATACAAAATACATTATACATTATACATTATATATTATACACAATACATTATACATTATACATTATACATTATACATTATACATTATACTACAATACATTATACATTATACATAATACATTATACACTACACAATACATAATAATTTATACATTATACACTATACACTATACATTATACACTATACATTATATATTAAACGCTTTACATGATACATTATACACGGTACGTTATACACAATATATAATACATTATACATTATACACGATATATAATACATTATACATTATACACAATACATTATACACTTAACACTATACACTATACACTATACACTTTACACTTTACAATATGCATTTTACAAGATACATGATTCATTATACATTATACATTATACATTATTCATTATACATTATACATTATACATTATATATTATATATTTTACATTATACAATATACATTATACACTACACAATACATTATACTTTATACATAATAATTTATACATTATGCACTATACACTATACATTATACATAATATATTATACAGTAAACGCTTTACATTATACATTGTGCATTATACGTTATACATTATACACGATACATTATACAATATACATTATAATTATACATTATACATTACCCATTATAAATAATACATTATGTATTATACATTATACATTATGTATTATTTATTATACATTTTAAATTATACATTATACACGATATATAATACATTAAACACAATATACTATACACTTAACATAATACATTATACGTTTTTCATTATACATTATAATTATAGATTATACGTTATAATTATACATTATACATTAAAATTATACATGATACATTATAGCTTGTTATGAATCATGGTAATTGATACCTGGTAAAATATATACATGTATATGAGATAAAGCATATGATAATGTCATGAGATATGATATAAAATATATCAGTACTTGAGATATATGATCTATGATAATTTAGACAGTTTCAACTTATTTGCCATATAGTAGCTTCTATTTTTTTCAATATCCATCCCACGTTTTAACAGTTTTAGGATGTACATGTATTTTGAAAGAATTGAACACATCGACGGGACGATTAATACCACACTGTTACGAAATGCAGACGGCTATTTCGTCGTGGCGCCGCTTAATAAACGTTATTTTTATACTTACGTATTTATTTTGCGTTTACTGTTTCTATATATATATATATATATACATGTATTTATATCAGACCCACTCTCATTATCAGAGTTGACACACCTTCCTGGTCACGGTTATAGTAATATTACAATGGTATATCTGATGTAATGGTTCGATTTTATAACAATGACCATTCAACTAGGATTGGCCTTAATAAGTATATAATAAAATAATTATAGATTTATATCAGAGCATGACAAGCTGTGTTCGAAACCAATGTCATTATTCAAATTGGCTCGATGTCCTTCAAGGAACAAGACAAGGGGGTGTACTTAGGTATTTCTGTATATTGTCTTAAAAATGAACTCATGAATGTTTTCTTCAAAGTAAGGCCTCTATGCTTATAGGTTAAATTGTTCATGTCCTACCTCAGCGGATGATATGGTTCTTTTACCATTAC
Organism: Panopea generosa; assembly: GCA_029582155.1. Classification (NCBI taxonomy): domain Eukaryota; kingdom Metazoa; phylum Mollusca; class Bivalvia; order Adapedonta; family Hiatellidae; genus Panopea; species Panopea generosa. The sequence goes on along the minus strand of CM055905.1, from coordinate 10,664,029 downwards.
TAAACAACGGTTTAAAGCATATGATAGTTATGTTACCAGTATGGTATTAACAATCACTATTTTTGTAACTCCTCAAAATGTTCAATTATTGTTACAAATGAATCTGCATATAGGTATAAATGCAGGAATCGTTCATGGTTTCTTGCTTGTGATGATATTGAAGAAGAAGTTCAGTATAAACATCTTGGTATTTTATTTGATAAATTTAACAATTTAAGTTATACTATAAACGAAGCATGTTCAAAGTTAAGATCTACATTTTTAAGCATAATAAACTGCGGTATTTACTCTGGTGGAATACATCCAGCAACCTCTAAAACAATATATAAGACAGTTGTACTGCCAAAAGCGTTGTATGGTTGTGAGCTTTGGGGACCTATCAACAAAAGCAATATGTTAAAACTAGAGCGGTTCTCATAGATTTTGTATAAAGTTTATGCTAATCTATCTCTAAATATACAAGAACTGATAAAGCATTTAGTTTATTAGGTTGTTTATCAGTAGAAGCAGAAATAGACAAAAGAAAAATTAACATTTCTTGGGCAGTTATGTAGATTGTACCCAAAATGTCATGCAAAACAATTGTTTACATATAGACTGTTTGATTTTCAAAACAATCCAGTTGAAAGTAAAAGGTTTTATTAGTGATATATATTCTGTAATGTAGAAAGTATGAATTATCATTTTATCTTGAAAAGTATACAAAATCAGGTCAATTTCCATCTAAGCTAATGTGGAAAAGAATAATAAATAAATGTATTGTTGAGTTTGAAAATAAAAGAATACTTACTAACTGTCATATTGATGAAACTTTATATGGTTTTAATATATTGCATAATAATTTAAACTTGTGTGACATTTGGAAATTATCCCAAGAAGATAGAAAATGTTCATCACAATGTACCATAGCAATAAAGTTGATATGCAAATTATTCAGTAAACCATATGAGCAAACATGCCCTAAGTGCTATATTGTAAATGTTAATAATGTTGAACATGTTCTACTATACTGTATAAAGAGTAACAGTGAAAGAAATATGTTATACTGCAATGTTTTTTGAGAAGTTTGGTGTTCTATATCGCTGTTTGATATGCATGCCACCTTGTCTACAGTTGATCCACATGTTTAGTGGAATGTCACGTTTTCTAAATAAAGAAGATAGTTTTTATTGTTTGAAAATTTGCTTAATTACATTTTGTAGCATTTGGTTAAAATGCAATATAGTTAGAACTTAAAAGGTTCAGTTTTAACTTGCATAATAATAGATTTCATTATAACAAATCTAAATTGGTTTATAATAATGTACGTATGTTGTACTAGTATAGTTTCCTTCTAGATAAATCTTATATTTCGTTTCGATAAGGTTTCTTATTTTGGATAATCATGCATGTTAAAAAAGCTATATTGAACTGTTGTATAAAACGTGTTGTTATGTTGTGTACATGTATATACTTAGTATTGTTTTGTTATTGTAAATTTGTAATATGTATACGTTTGTTCGTTGTTTTGTATGTGTATATGTATGCTCTCCTTGTATGGAGGAATAAAAGATTAAATAAAAAAAACTACGTGTGGGAAAAGTTGAAATATAACATTTTACTAATGGCGAATTCTGCGAGCAGCCAACTCTCTACCCACTACACTATCGCTCAGATTTTAATATTGTTTCAATATCACTGTTAACGTTTACGTTAACATGTTTAAAACATTAATTACAGGAAAACATTGTTTATGAGTTGTATTATGAAATAGTTTTAAATTTCAGCTTCAGTTGAATTCTATTGTGAAAACGGTGTTAGGAGTCTTTTATTTCTATGTACTATTTGTCAACACACCATTGTTCCCATTAAGGAATGTGTTGGAGGTCAGGAAGGACCCGTCTCTTTATCAACTTCACAAAAAACAACAACATATAAAACACACAATAAAACACGACATAAAACTGTCATTCAATTAAGTTACTCATAAAAAATACTTCCTTGAATGATTTAGACATTTTTAACGATTAAATTGTCCGATTTATGTAAAACCCTTTTGTATTATATATTCATATGTGTTATACATGCCATATTTATGAATAGATTATATATTTCATTTCCTCTCCATAAAGGAAGAAAATAATGTTCACTTTGTATGTGTGTATGTGTTTGTGTATGCGTGTGAATGTGGTGGTGGTGATGTGTATGAGTGTAAGTGTGTGTGTGTGTGTGGGGGGGGGGGGGGGGGGGGGTGTAAATCAGGAAAAAACGATGTATTTTTAAAACAATTATTCACGATACGCGTTATCTTCAACCAGAATGTCCGCTGTGGCTTCGTGATTTAAGGCGCCGTCTCAAGATCACTTATTTCTCATCGCTGTGGTCGTTGGTTAAAGTCTGGCCAGTACCAAACTCTTTATACATGTATATCTCATAATCATTCGTCTCTCACCGCTGATTCAAATGCAAAGTTATCAGTTACATTGCGGAGATGAGGTTTGCTCGAGTACTGGTTAACCTTTCAGGATCCCAGGAAACCGTGGTTAAGTTAACTGATCGCCTGTTAGCCCTCGGTGCCATAACAATGACGCTAAATATTCGATCAATCAATCAGTCAATCAGTCATATGAGAAAGTCGCAAACGGTAAGTTATTCTTTCAAGAGAACAGTAGGTCTACTGTAAGTTTTTCGCCACAGATAACCCTGGGTGGTATATATAAACTGTTATACCACAGCCTTGTTTATTATTAAAAACCATCGATATCACATAGAGAACCCGTTTCTACATTAGATGAATATGGTTGCCTTGTTTGAAAAGGGGTGTGCTTTTATTGCCTGCATATTTTTGTCTTGTATTCTCCAAGAAATTTATCCAATAAAATATAATATTGTACATAAGTTTACATTACGAAATACAATAAAGTAATTACCACGCGTCAACCACAAGATTGAAAGGGATGCAGGCGCGTAGTGTGGCATACTCAGGTACTTTGCGGAGTTATATAGGAAGCCAAAGCCTAAATATTGAAAAGCATGAGAGGGATAATACATAGGTACTTAAAATGTTCCAGATGAACTGTCCCATACATAAAAGCAACAGTAGTTCACTGTCACTTAATTTAGAGTATGCAGCCTGGACCAACTTTTCCAGATGTATGAAATATTTTTAAACAATGTGTTCTGATCCAAATGAAGCATAACATTTGAGAGAAAACACAAACACACACACACACACACACACACACAAACAAATAAGAATACATCATTTTACTTCTATTTCTTAAAAAAAGTGCCCCCTGACTCCAACCAGCAGAAGTGGGCATTACCGTCGCACACATTCCCCATGTGTACTTGCAAAAGTTGTCACGCTACGCTCCTGGGATGTTTTTTGAATACTAGTATATCACGAACTAAGACATAGAAAGTCTATATTTGGGTTTGTTTGTATTGTCTCCAAGAAATTAATATACATATTTTTTTCTCTCCATTTTTCTGATGTAATAACCTTTAAACACCATTACCACTTGTCAACCGCATGTTTTGAAGGGGAGTATGTCCTTGTTGCCTACACTAATAGAGTCATACATTTAACCACACACTATTATTCATACGCCGCATTATCTGGCTTATCCATATCTGCACTGGCTTATCCATATCTGCATGAATATCTCCCCCCCCCCCCCCCCCCACACACACTCTCAATCGGCGACACGTGACGCGGCTATTATTTGTACAGGAATACTTAACGTAATGATGCTATTATTAGCACGGGAATACACAATGTACTATTTATAGATAAACTGGATTTCAAAGCCGAGCGAAATACCATTACCGATTGTTTATTTATAGCCATTGCGGAAAATATGATTATGTTGTAGTAATTCCTAGTTTATATGTTGAAATAACTTATTTATTTTACCTCTCTATTTTGCTTTCATTTTGATATTCTCGATTCTGAGTATATTGGTCGCCATTATGGGCATTTGTCCAAAGTTCAAGTTCCTGGAGGAGTTAGCCCACCGTGGATTTTGTTCTTTTTTCTATAGTAAATAAAAAGTTTGCATTCTTGTCATTCATTGAAGGACCCAATGAAAGAAGTGAAACTTACATTTCATTGTTCGTTTGCAACTCTTTACCAAACATTGATGAAAAAACTAGTTATCATATGTCATTAAGCTGTTTTGTTATGTTCCGTGTGTACACTGTTGATAAAGTGAAAGTGATGAAGTCATACCCCAATTTCCAAGCATCCGGCATTTTTTGGCTTCTAAATTCACAATTCCAACATTGCAATGCTTTCAAAATGTTCAAAATAAATTGATCAATATTGCCATTAAAAAATAGCATTGAAATAATGAAAATGCATTTTTGATAAATTTAGAAGAATCAAGGTCCTATTTATAACTGCCATTATAATTCCATGGAGGCATTTCCTGTTTCCAATGGCGGTACTATGCTTCGACATACAGACACATACACACACATACTCTTCCCCATCTTGTCATCTTATCATGCCGATGAATGTTTGCCATCGAAAGTCCGCCATATTTTTACTCGGTGTCACTCAATTTTACCGCCAAAGAACGAATGCATTCAAAATACGTTCGCCTTACTCTCCCCTCCCCGTGACCTGGGCCCCCAAAATATGAGCACTCATGTATGATTCTCCATTTGAAGCGGCAGCTAGTTGTTTTAACGGATGGTTTAGGTACAAAGTCAATGTGAAAAACATCTCCAAATAATTCAAATTGATATTTTCTTGGATGCTGTTTTATAATATCGATAAAAAAACTGATGAAAAATTAAAAAAAAATGTTTCACATTTTTCGTTATATATGACCAGGAATATGTGACCCTTGGATTGATAGTCAGACGCTTTACCGACTGAGCTAATCAGGCCCGGCCTGAGGATTGTAGAACAAATTGTAGACTACTAATTTGTTTAAGCTTCCGAACCCGGTTAGCTAAGTTGGTAGCGCGTCTATCAAACCAGATGTTGTGAGCTTGAATCCCCAACAAGTCACAGCCTACGTGATGATTGATATACGACATTGCGTCTCATTGTCATTCAGCTCTCGCCGCTGTTTCAAGTAAGACAGTTTTCAATATCTTGCGGAGATGACGTTCTTGCGTAATGGTTAACCTTCCTGGGTCCAAATTACGAGTGGTTAAGTTAAAGGTCATGGTCGTCTGTTAGCCATCGATAGCATAAAAATGATGCTAAATATTCAAATTGTTTGGTTGGATTGCGAAGAAAATTACTCTTTTGTGAATTTCCCACGAGTCCGTTTCCTGAGTAGAACCAGTACTGGGAGTTGTTTAGCCTATGGGATTCTCTACTACAACTCTCAGGCATTATTTATTAACATGCATTTGTAATTATCATTACTTGAGTCGACAATAAAGAACAATGCACGCCATGCTGCCGGTCCGGCACCAGTTCATCCAACGATTCCAGACTGCGGATGTAACTGCTGTAACAAGAAGCCAGAAAAGTAGCAGTACAACCCATGGAGAGTTTTGTCCGACTCCGTGTGTTGTACGGACACGACGTCATTCTGCTTCAGTTCCAGGACAGCCGTCTGACTCATCGTGTCGTAATTGATGTTCTGTTCCAAACAGTTTCAACCACGTTGTTACCTGGCCGTTGACGAAGATTCCAACGTGCGTGTCGGTAACTCCTTCGGCCATGATGGTCGTCGAAAAGACGTATATTCCTGGTACAGGGGCGGTGAAGATACCGTGGGTGGAATTATAACTTCCGCCTACGTTTGTTATAACTCTGTCGAATGCGATGACCTGGTTGCTGCCTATGTGCGAGAGCACGCTCGAAAGTCTGGTGTAGAAAGCTACGGGGTTATCGTTCTCAGAGCGTCCTTCTCTACGTCGAGCACCTCCTGGAATTAAAACAGAGTTGTGGGAATATGTACATATTTGAACAAGCATATTCTCACAAGACACACGCGCACGAATGCTTGCATGCATGCACGGCTAATTTAAATATGGATGGTAGACTTATCACATGATTTTTAGCCTTTTTCCAAATACTTATTTATTTATTTTTGTTATTTTTTCCCGATTTTTGTTTGTAACATAACTTTTACAATTTCGCATTCTTCCACAAGAAATTTAACCCTACCTATCCGTACCCTGAATCGGGAAAATAAACAAGGAATGTCTTTTATTGATTGACATATTCTATGGTGTTGAAATTAAAGAAATTGGAATGTATAGAACTTATGGGATTTTCATAATTTTAAAATGCATGTAGTTAAAAAGGCCGGATTATTGTATAGGTCGGTTGAAAGTAATTTTAATATGACCCGTTTATAATAAGCTTTGTCGATCCTTTGTAGACCAGATTTGCTTTGGTTTCGTTTAAAACTTAACTTCTGAGAAAATACAAAAAAAATCAATCTTAACTTCTATCATCATTTTTTGTGTGAAAAAAACCCACACATATCAAAACATTAAACAGGTTCTCTGTAGTTAAATGAGCAAACAATTTCGGCAAAAAATGTAGTTTTTCCTCCTCATATCCTACATGTTCTTTTATTTTAAGAATAAAACGTGTAAAACAATAATAGAATAACTATGGCCAGAGTAATGTAATACCACCACCAATTAAACTTTTCAGTAGTAACATACTGTTTATATTTATATAGCAGTTAGATTTTAGTTTGATGGTCTTTCGAGCCGGGCCCGATTACCTCAGTCGGTTACACGTCTGACTATCAATCCAGGGGTCGTGAGTTCGAATCACCTCCTGGCAACAGTCTCCGCAATGATTGCTATAGGAAATTGTGTCTTATTATCATTCGTCTCTCACCGCTGATTCATTGCGAAAGTTATCAGTTACCTGCGGAGATGGGGTGTGCTCGAGAACTGGTTAACCTTTCAGAATCCCAAGAAACAGTGATTAGGTTAATTGATCGGCTGTTAGCCCTCGATAGCATAAAAATGACGCTAAATATTCAATCAATCAATCAATCAATCAATCAATCAATCGACTTCCGATATTTTTAACCTAATATTTTTTATTATGTTCAACACTGGAGGCAGAGAAGGTTAATGCTGGATTAGTTTCATGATGAATATCGAAAGACGAAGTACGAATACCAATCTAAGTTCAGTCTGCCGTTGTATATCCTTATCCTGGTCCGGCTACCTCAGTCAGTAGTACGTCCGACTATCAATCCAGTGATCGTGTGTTCGAATCCCGGACCGTCTGGCCACAGTTTCCGTGATGATTGATATACGACATTACGTCTCATTGTCACTCGGTCCTCACCGCTGATAAAATAGGAAAGTTATCAGTTACTTGCGTAGATAGATGCTCTCAAATACGGGTTAACCTCTCAGGATACCAGGAAAGATCGTCTGTAAGTCCTCGATTAACATGAAGCTAAACATTCAAACAAACCTAACCTTGTAAGTCATCGTCCGTCACAGTTTTATCTCTGTCCTTGTCACTTAGTACTCTCGTTAGTGTAAGTAGCTCTTGATGTTGTTTTAAGATGGTTTCATCCTTTGCAATATTCTCTTTATTCAAAGTTTGAACATCAGCTCTCAGTGCATCAATGTCGCGCTGTTGTTGTCTGTATAACTCCTCATGGAGCAGGTCGCGTTCCTCCAGGTATTCGATCCGCTGCAGAAGTTTCGCGAACTGCGTCGTCTGCGGCATCATTTATACCGCCACTATTAGAAGCGGATGTCGTCTGTAAACACACAAATACTGTAACAAGAAGGCAAACACTGCAAAATGTTTCCATCTTATAATACATGTAGGTAGGTATTGACAATGATAAATGTCCAGTGCGTCACTTTGATAATTTGTCGCAGACTGACCTACTAACTTTTTATTGATAAGGGAAATCTGCCAGGGACATTCGCAAAGATCGTAACATTTTCTCACAACGTCTTAAAGTAGAAAAATTTGAACACATTTTGTTCTAAAACAAATATTTCAAAATTGCTGCATCTGAGATGTTTATAAAAATGTTAGTAATTGATTGATTTAATACCTAGAAAAACGTAACATTTTAAGATAAACGCTTTTTAATGATGTTTTATGGTGAAGAGACAGAAATAAACGAACACGTCGGAGGTGCAAATAGACGGCAACTACCTAGGCGTTTAAAAAAAGCTGGTTCTCGGGTATAATAATGGTTATATTAATTTTATTGATAGTAAATATACATAAAGTAACATTAATTTTATATTAAAATAATGTATTAATAAAATAACTTTATAATTGCGCACGCTCGCACGCACGCACGCACGCAAGAGAGAGAGAGAGAGAGAGAGAGAGAGAGAGAGAGAGAGAGAGAGAGAGAACGGTATTGTAGTGAATATAGTGTCGGCCGCTCTAGTAGTGGTTGCTGATTCGATCCTCCAGTTCGGCCCGATGCTTGAACATTCCGATGGAACAATAATTCAACTAAACCTAGTCCGCCTGGAAAGATTTTATAATTTTGAGAACTCAGACAACAGTTGTGGATTTTTTTTTGGAATAAAATTTGTATTGATTATTTGATTAAATATTAAGCGTCATGATTATGCCATCGAGGACTAACAGACGATCAGTTAACATAACCACTGTTTCCTACGATCCTGGAAGGTTAATCAGTACTCGAGTACACCCCATATCCGCAAGTAACTGATAGCTTTCCCACTTGAATCAGGGATGAGAAACGAATGATAATGAGATGCAATGTCGTATATCTACAATCACGGAGATTTTGGCCGAGCAGGGATTGAAACTCACGACCCCTTAATGGATAGTAAGACACGCTTACGACTGAGCTAATCGGGCCCGTCTTTCCGGAACAAACTTATATTCTAAAGATGAAAAAACAACTCCATTGTAACTGATAGTCGTGTAATCTGATAAGGTTGTGTCGTCTCCAGAATATGTACACACCACGCCAGCTCTGTCCAGATTAAAGTTTATAAGTTTACGGATTTAACTGTACATGTGTATTCATAACAGACTGTGCCTTCCTCAGTCAATCCAAACAGTGCATAACAGACCTGGTGCCTTCCTCAGCCAAGCCAAACAGTGCATAACAGACTTGGTGCCTTCCCAAGCCGAGTCAAACAGTGCATAACAGACTATGGTGCCTTCCCAAGCCGAGTCAAACAGTGCATAACAGACTTGGTGCCTTCCCAAGCCGAGTCAAACAGTGCATAACAGACCTGGTGCCTTCCTCAGCCAAGCCAAACAGTGCATAACAGACTTGGTGCCTTCCCAAGCCGAGTCAAACAGTGCATAACAGACTTGGTGCCTTCCCAAGCCGAGTCAAACAGTGCATAACAGACTAGGTGCCTTCCCAAGCCGAGTCAAACAGTGCATAACAGACTTGGTGCTTTCCTCAGCCGAGTCAAACAGTGCATAACAGACTTGGTGCCTTCCCCAGCCGAGTCAAACAGTGCATAACAGACTTGGTGCCCGTGCCGAGTCAAACAGTGCATAACAGACTTGGTGCCTTCCTCAGCCGAGTCAAACAGTGCATAACAGACTGTGCCTTCCTCAGTCAATCCAAACAGTGCATAACAGACTTGGTGCCTTCCCCAGCCGAGTCAAACAGTGCATAACAGACTTGGTGCCTTCCTTTGCCAAGTCAAACAGTGCATACAGACTTGGTGCCTTCCCCAGCCGAGCCAAACAGTGCATAACAGACTTGGTGCCTTCCCAAGCCGAGTCAAACAGTGCATAAGCAGACTTGGTGCCTTCCCAAGCCGAGTCAAACAGTGCATAACAGACTTGGTGCCTGCCTCAGCCAATCCAACTGTGCATAACAGACTTGGTGCCTGCCTCAGCCAATCCAACTGTGCATAACAGACTTGGTGCCTGCCTCAGCCAATCCAACTGTGCATAACATACTTGGTGCCTTCCTCAGCCAATCCAAACAGTGAGCCAATTATGATCAGTACTCAGGTGTTGAAAAAAGTGTTAAAATCTATGCAAATCTATGTCGAAAGTGAGTACCTACAAGTTTGTATGTCGAAAGTGAGCATCTACAAGTTTGTATGTCGAAAGTAAGCATGTACAAGTTTGTATGTTTGTATGTCGAAATTGAGCATCTACAAGTGTGTATGTCGAAAGTGAGTATCTACAAGTTTGTATGTCGAAAGTGAGTTTGTACACGTTTGTATGTCGAAAGAGAGCATGTGCAAGTCTGTATGTCGAATATGAGCATCTACACGTTTGTATGTCGAAAGTGAGCTTCTACAAGTTTATAAGTCGAAAGTGAGCATCAACAAGTTTGTATTTCGAGAGTGGGCATCAACAAGTTTGTATTTCGAGAGAGGGCATCTGCAAGTTTGTATGTCGAAAGTGAGCATCTACGGATCTTCTTAACTGACAAATGATATTTCTTTTTATATCCTCTGTGAATATCTGCTTACAATTATTGAAGTTCAAGTCATTGAAGATGTTTTCCCCGACATAAATGGTGAACCTGCGCACACACCTACGTCAATCATTTCAGCATACGTCTAAAACTCTGGGTAGGCGGCAACTATAGTTCACTCTTAATACGACTGTTTTTAAATTAAATACTGGGGATGGTTTGAATTATTTACGCAAAATGAATGAATGAATGAATGAATGAATGAATGAATAAGTAAATGCGTGAATGAATGATTGGATGAAAATGAATGAATGAATGGGTAAATGCGTAAACGAATAATTTAATGCGTGAACGAATGAACAAATGAACGAATGTTCGAACAAATACATGAATGAGTGAGTGAGTGAGTGAGTGAGTGAGTGAGTGAGTGAGTGAGTGAGTGAGTGAGTGAGTGAGTGAGTGAGTGAGTGAGTGAGTGAGTGAGTGAGTGAGTGAGTTTTGGGTGGGCAAGCGGGCGGGTGGGCAAGTTTCGGGCGAACGGACGGACGGACAAACAAACGAACAATCGAACGAATGAATGAGTATCACAACAAGTCAACACATAAATAAACGAATCCTCGCCTGGGGCCACAGTTTCCGTGATGATTGTTATACGACATTGCGTCTTATTGCCATTCGTCTCTCATTGCTGATTCAAGCAGGGAGAGCTATCAGTTACTTGCGGTGGTGTGCTCGAATACTGGTTAACCTTCATAGATCCCAGGAAAGAATAGTTTTGTTTAACTGGTGATATGCTAGCCCTCGGTGGTATAAAATACACTAAATAGTCAAATAATCAAACCTAGCATCAGGTCCTTTGTCCACTAATAATACTCGGAATCCGGGTCACATTAGTTTATTATGAAAATGACACAGTGAAACCAACGCATTTTTGCTACTTATAAAGTTTAAATATATTTAGTATTACTGTTTGAAAAAATAGTATTGTTCACAGTTACTTAAAATGGTTTACAGGAGTCGAGCATTCACGTTTCTCGTTTGTAAACTACTTTTGGTGGAAAAATACGTACATTTAATTTTATAATTTATATCCCGGTGAACATAACACTGTTGGTGTAAAGTACATGTACTTTTAGTTCACTTACCAAGATTGCATAGTAAGTTATGATAACGTATGTTTATTCATTATATCATCCTATTCAATGTATAATGAGAAACTATTTTTCTCCCGAGTTTTAAGAAAGACGGGCATCCTCGCTGCACGTGATCCGTGATATATCAGACCATACACGTGTATATATATACATGGTATATATAAAAGGGCAATACAATCATTTTCTGTTAAGAATTTTTCTCTTTAAACTCTCTTTTGTACAGGGGAGAGTGTGTGTACGTGTGTGTGTGTGTGTGTGTGGGGGGGGGGGGGGGGGGGGGGATGTGGGGGGGGGGGGGGGGGGGTCGATATATAATACACCAGGATTATTAACACGGTCAGTAATTCTTTAAGGGAATATATCAGGAAAAAACGCTAGAAATGTCTTTCAAGATAAAATTATTAAAATGAAACAAAAGCATCAAATGGTCATTATTAAGTAAAAGTATGAATGTTTTGGTATGTAAAATCCACCAAAACGTGATCTATTTTAGTTTAACCTAGGCGCGTAGCCCAAGTTAGGAAATCCCTTTTCAATATATTATAATGGCATGTTTACATAGATATTGTTTTGGCAGTTACAGGGTCAGTGAGTATATACAGGTATTATACAATTATGTAGGTATAAATGTTTTAAGCTAATTCAAAAGTTTGAAAAATCCTGATAAATTTCCTGATAATAGTTTTTCACTAAAAACTAATGCCAATTTGTTATTTAAATTAAAAAATCCAAGTCTCAGTGTTAAATTAATTGGATATATACAAAATATGTATTTACTATCGCATTTCGAAATTCGTTTTCTTATAAAAGTTTACGGTCATCATGAAGTTTTCAGAAGATAGGATTACCAAAAATAAGGACAACCCGTGGTCCAGTCATACTATTTTACCATCCATATATGGCGTGTTTTTTCTGGTCATGTGAAGTAAACACTGACATGTGATTTTTTTTCAGTTTCATATATCCGGATCACGCGTCACTAGTCAGGCAATAAATGCGTTATCGCTTATATAGGAAAGCTGCATTAATTATATTGCTAGTCACTCTGGCTGTTTTGAATCTATGTAGATATTAATATAGATAATATTATCAAATTCGGTCACTTCAAGTGGGTGTTTTGTAACTGTTTCATTTCGCCCACTTCTTCGAAAATGTTCTCTTCTCGGCCTCGTTTACTATTTATCAGACGAGGTAATTAAGCAATGATGTATGGTATTTAGCGTCGCTTTCAATAATTTTTCAGTCATATCGCGACGGTGTCTACTTGAGACAGTATTCTAAGCGCTGTCACACTGGAGTATCATGCCGCAGACACATGGTATGATACCCCACCGAGTCACAGTATACTGACACCCGGCCGACCAGACCTAGAACTCTCCTCTAAATGCTGAGCGTCAAGCAAGGAAGCTTCTTGCTTCTAAAGTCTTTGGTATGACCCGGCCGGGGATTGAACCCACGACCTTCCGCATGCGAGGCGGACACTCTACCACTAGATCACGCCATGGTCGATTAAGCAAAGCAAATACCCAATAAAGGAAAAGTGTTAAAAGGCAGTTTGCATGGACAATATTATACTAGTATATGTTTTTTCTTTATACTTACAAAACTAATATATATCCGCATCACCAGTGTTTATAAAACAGACATGAAACTTCAACAAAAGTATGGTATTCCTTATGCAAGTACAAGAACATAAAAGTACGGTTTCATATTGGGGCCATCGCGACATATTTATTATTTTAAGCAAAGTCGAAACAACGAAACACCATCGTAGCCATGATCGTAGTTTCGTTGTTTTGACTTTTCAAACCGGCGTTAAAACCCCATTCAAAAAAAAGAATGAACAGACTGCTGACCGTCACAAAAAGTTTAAACCCATCTCGTTTTCAGGTAACAGACATATACTAGTACGTAATAGGTATGCAAATGGCCCAACTACTATACGTACTAGTTTTTCCCCCTAGAAATCCTACTTTTTGATCTCATACATGGAATTAGTGACTTTAATCTATAAATAGAATAAAAATGAAGGGCTTCTCGAGCCGAAGAATCACGTGATCGTTCATTACCCACGTGATTAAACCGAAATCATAATTGGTTAGATTGAAAAAAGAGTTTTAATAAAAGAAGTAGCTCAAACGCTAAATAGTGTCAAAAAAGTTATGGTTATATGTAATTCATGACGTTACAATAAACGGTTCAATACACAATCTTGCTATCGACGATTGTGCAATAATAAACGCATTGACACGTATCCATGATCTCAACCGTCGGAACCCTCGTGTTTAACGGACTCAGTCATACGTAAACTCCGACGATGTCAAAACCCAGAAAAAAGTTTGTATTAAAATCCAAACGGCGACACATTTAGTTATATTCCTCAAAAACGTAATTTCTATTTTTTAATAAACTTATTTGATTCTAAACTAGTCCAGTGAATATATTGATTGATTGATTGATTGATTGATTGAATATTTAGCCGTAATTTTTATGCCATCGAGGACTAACAGACGATCAGTTAACCTAACCACTGTTTCCTGGGATTAACCAGTACTCGAGCACACCCAATCTCCGCAAGTAACTGATAACTTTCCCACTTGAATCAGCGGTGGGAGACGAATGATAATGAGACACAATGTCATATATCAATCATCAGGGAGACTGTTGCCGAGCGGGAGATTCGAACTCACGACCCCTGGATTGATAGTCCGACGCATAACCGACTGAGCTAATCGGGCCTGGCTCCAGTGAATAAAATAACTACTAGATGTGAACCAGAAAAAAAAAGACTCCCTATCCCAAAGTTTGGTATATATTTTTAATAAACACCGGTTGTAATCTAGTAACACTGCATTATATTTCTATTTAGATGTTGACATACGTTCTCAGCCATTAAAATTGCTCAAATATTTCAGTATAGAAAATTCAGTTTCTCATAGAAGTGCCATGACCGTTATTAATCGTTGCCCTACTTTACTTACTTAATAAAATCGCTCAAGGAACGAGAAAGTATATCAACATCTAAGTCAGTTCGAAAATGCCACGTGACTAACCTATACTCAGATGCCAATATGTATTATATTTTCTACCAAACAGTACGTGCCTTTGTCCCGGTTTCACAAACACTAGCATTTACACATTTAGGGCGTAGTCGTGACTCAACCCACAAAATGTAGACGTATACACGTTGTCCCGGAGAACCCATGTACAGCAGAGCGTCAGCATTATAGTTAGATTCTGTAACAGTCACGTGTTTCCGATAAATATTTAAAAAAAAAACACTACTGTAATATTACAAAATGTTGACACTTGCTAGTCACGCCGCTGATACAGGACTGTAAATATTTGGCAACACACATGGAAACTGAAGTATCGGTAGATCCAAATGGGGAGCGGGTGACAAGGCTTCTCACCCCAGTTAGGTTCTGTCATATTTTAAAACGGTATAATTTTCAGACTGACTTACTTGGAACACACTGTAATACATAGACTCCCCGACCTCCACATCCCCCGGATAAAATTCCTAGATCCGCACATGCTTATAAAGCATTTAGATATACATGCATAGTGTATAAACTATGCTTGTTTGTACGTACATGGGTATTTCCATTAACTATTTCATTCGCCGAGGTGGTGGTAGGGGGTGAGGTGGGGGTGGTAAGATCTACGTTGCCGTTTCACGATCACTTACCTCTCACCGCTAAGGTCGTAGGTTCGAGTCTCGTTCGCTCCAAAATCTTTATGTGAGAAATTTTGCCAGTTATTTGCGGATAGACGGTAGGTTCTACTCAGATCCATGCTGAGGTCTTCTTCCGGTAATAAAACTAGTCTACCTGAATTGTGTTGAAAATGGCCTTGAATCCCATAAAAATAGTCTCCATGATTACATGCTCATAGTTAATACACTGCCATGGTCCTCCACAGTGTCGTGGCATCATTTCTATGAATACATTCTCTTGGTTACATGTATGTCATGGTTTCATTTTCATGGTGCCACTGGCCATGGCTACATTATCCTGATTCCACAGTGAGTAATACATTGGTATGGTAGTGCGATATATTGCACGTCGCTATGGAGCCTTTTAAAGAGTTTTACCTTGCGTCTCCATGGACAGCAACTCGGATATCAGCTGTCAATTCACACCTTATTTTATCAGGCTAATTGGTATGGCAATATAATAATCAATGGTTAAGCATGTCAAGTTGTCTCAGGTATACATGGATCATATTGTCATGGATACGTTGTCTCAGATATACATGGAGCATATTGTCATGGATAAGTTGTCGCAGAAATACATGGAGCATATTGCCATGGATAAGTTGTCTCCGATATACATGGAGCATATTGTCATGGATAAGTTGTCGCAGAAATACATGGAGCATATTGCCATGGATAAGTTGTCGCAGATATACATGGAGCATATTGCCATGGATAAGTTGTCGCAGAAGCATATTGCCATGGATAAGTTGTCGCAGATATACATGGAGCATATTGCCATGGATAAGTTGTCGCAGATATACATGGAGCATATTGTCATGGATAAGTTGTCGCAGATATACATGGAGCATATTGTCATGGATAAGTTGTCGCAGATATTCATGGAACATATTGCCTGGATAAGTTGTCGCAGATATACATGGAGCATATTGCCATGGATAAGTTGTCGCAGATATACATGGAGCATATTGCCATGGCTACAATATCATAAATACCGTTAGACTTTTAACAGTTTCAAACAAAACACCGATCGATCGAAAGATGTTGCTTAATTAGCATCTCTTAAGTTAATTAACGTCTGTAATATAAAATATCACGCGCTATTAAATGTCAGATGCAGCAAACAATAGTTGTTTGCCACTCCTCACTGGTGTATCCAGGACAACGCCATCAGCCTTTAATTAATGTTTTGTCGATAAGCCCATTTTGGCATAAACTTTTACGTCAGTGTATGGTGTCCTTTAGCAGCACACTTTGCACACTCGTGTATTATACGGATGATACGGAAATACCCGATGTTTCACGATTGCGTCCGCACAGTGCTGCTGTGTGTGACCGCATAGAGCTCCTGACGCAGAGAGCGTCGATCATAAAACCGCAATATGCCCCATAATCCCGCATAGAGGTTTTTATTTGGATATATCAACTTCAATATTAATTAAGACTATTCAGAGAACTAGTGCAACATCTACCACTTCTTCCACAACAACACTCTCACCACTGATTCAAATGTGAAAGTTATCAGTTACTTGCGGAGATGGGGTGTGCTCGAGTACTGATTAATCCCAGGAAACAGTGGTTAGGTAAACTGATCGTCTGTTAGCCGTCAATGGCATAAAAATGATGCTTAATATTCAATCAAAAATCAATCAATCAATTCCACAACAACAACGATAACAGTCATCATTACTGTTATTATCTCCATCATTGTCTTCACCAACAACATCATCATCATCATCATCATCATCATCATCATCATCATCATCATCAGTATCACAATTATCAACACTATATTCATCATTATTTTCTCATTAACAGTGACTAAATTCTGTACATAATTATACAAAATAAAATGTTATCTTTATGTAGGATGAACTTCAAAACAGCACCTCTTTCAATGTTTAAACAATGCAACTATAATGTATAAATGAATAATTTAATTTATAAAAATTAATGAATTCTTCTTTCAGTTATTTATTTTATTTAGACACTGCATAATTATAAAAATTAATGGCGTTTAGGGTCTAGCAAATAACGTGACAATCAGTATAACTATCATTTTTAATTCGGGAGCTCTATACGTCAAAATGTCAGACCCGTTTTAATGTTGGTGAGCAGTATATTTGACGCATAGAGGAGCTCTCCCTCTCTCTATACGTCGAGATTTAATGCGTAGGGCTCCACGGCCGAGCTCTATGCGTTAAGACGCAAAGGGCTCTATGCGTCTGGAGCTCTATGCAGTCTCACACTGCTGTCCAGAAATGCGGGAGTTTAACTTCATGACAAAAATAGAGAACAGCAATGCCTCCTTCCCTAAACTGGCCTGGTAATATCTGCCATTGAACTTTGTTTTGCGACAACACTCTCATTTGTCCATGAACTTTACCTGGGCTCTGCAAAAAGAAAAGTCAAAGTTCCCGCAATTCCCTGGACTGCGGAGGTCAGGGGTTACAATTGACCGGTATACTATCCGGAGACTACATGCTTACTTCTAGTTTTACCCAAAAAGACTTCCGGCGTGATTTGTGGTAGGAGCTTGTTTGCAATCGATGCAAAATAAATAAGTTCAAACAAGTAATAACAAACGGTAGTTATGTTAAATAGGATATATAATTAATAGGTGAATAACCTTCCAAAATGATAAACCATCCCCGCACGTACTCTCAGAAGGTGTGAAAAAAAACCACCCAACCTATAATATTAGAGTTAGTCACCCCGGAGTAGATCAACACTGACACAAATGTCATTCAACCGTGCACATATACTATTAAGTAGAGTATACACGAAGTATGGTATCATTTAAGTTGACCCATGACTACATTTAATTTGACCCATGACCATTATGACTACTGTCCTATAATTCGTGATTTTATGATAATATATTAATATTATGATTCAACTGTAAACGGATATTTTACATTCTACAACACGCCTACGGTTGATGACGTGGTACGTTTTTAAATATTTTTAAATATTGTGGGTATAATTCGACAGCTTATCAAAGTGGGTAAGTAGGGTAGACCTATACAAAGGTGGCGACGCGCCAACATTTGGGACAAGTCAACAATACGTCAGCGACAAGGAACGTATTAAATTTCAAAACAATTTGTAATGTTTTAAACATGGCATTTTAATACGAATAAAACTCTATATTAAGCTAAGATTTTGATAGACGTGTGAATGAACATATTAAATGGTCTTAGATGTTTCATTAACTATTTATAATTATTGATAAGGATTGTCTTATTTCACAACATATTTATTGCGTATTTATAACATTACACTGACAATATTACGAAAGCAGTGTAAATAGTGTATTTACAAAATATGCCTATTGGCAATCACATGTGAGTAAGCTACAGGTCTACCAAAAATAGTTATGGTCCATCGCTCTTGCAAATGAATAAGAACCAAACAGAGCGACCTCCGTGGCCGAGTGGACCTGCCTCCACAAACATCTCACCGCTGAGGTCGTGGGTTCAAGCCTAGCTCGGTCAAAATAAATAGTGTCAGAAAATGTATCAGCTACTTACAGAAGAACGATCATTGTTCTACTCAGATTGATTCTAATTATTTCTTTCACCAACAAAACTAGACATGTCATATAAATAATAATGTTTTGAAATCGCGTTAAATCCCATCCAGAAACAAAGAAAAGAACAAAACAGTCATAACCTACCCATGCTAAGGTGAACATCAGTCCCTACAATCATTTCAATGGCTACGTTCTAAGACAAAAACTCTTGAATAAGTTATACAAATATATCAGGGGCGTATCTGCCTTAAGGCTGTTTAGGCCCGTGCATACACCTTTCTCCGAAAAATGAAAAATAAAATCGCCAAAAATGCAATGAAATGTGATTGGGGGATAGGCCTATGGGGTAAAAATGATGCGAGAAGTTGTGTTTATTGTTTGATACTGCTGTAAGATAAGTTTCTTTGTAGTTTTGCATGTGAACGTACATTGCTCAATCATCATAACCCATGAGTAATAGCTGTAAATATGCCTTGAAATGCACCAGAACTCGCCATTTCAAGTGTTCATATTCTAAAACATATGCAGGAACATACCCCATATCTCCCCTACACTGCCTGTGCCTACACATTCAATTTAAGCCAGCAACGCCCCTGTATATCAGTACGTTAATTTTAAATCTAAAATAATGATGATGTTGTTGTTGTTGTTGTTGTTGTTGTTGTTGTTGTTGTTGTTGTTGTTGTTGTTGTTGTTGTTGTTGTTGTTGTTGTTGTTGTTGTGGTATTAAGCGTCGCATTAAACAATTGTTCGGTGTCTCTTTGAGGCGCAGCCACACTGGAGTAGCATGCCGCAGACACGTACATGGTATGATGCAAGGAGACTTTTAGTGACATTTTTAAAGTCATTGGTATGATCCGGCTCGGGATCGAACCAACCGTATTCCGCATGCGAGGCCGACGCTCCACCACTAGACCAACGCTGCGGAAAAAAAACGCAAATCAAAGAGATATAGAGAAGAGAGAAAAAGCTATGATACTTGGTCTCAAGGTCTTAGAAGGCTTAGCGAATTATACAAGCCGTCGTTTACAAAACGAAATAAGAATATTACAAAACACACTGTTGATTACAAAAACGAAACAAAAACAAGCGTAATCACATTAGAGCCTAAAAATAGCGTATCTCATTGTGTCAACATTTTTTATGTTTACGGGAAGATATTAGTAGATAACCAACTTATAAACATAAAATGTGTGTCACACAATAAAACTTCCTACTATTGACTACCTTTCTGGGAAAACATACAGAAGTAAAACCACACTAGGACACACGACAATTACTGACACAATTTCTGAAACTTGTTTACCATATGAAATTAAACATACCCCAATATGCATGTAGGCCCTTTATTTTTGTTCTACTTTGGAAAGGGCATACCTCAGTTGTTACTGGTATGAAATACAAATTCCAAGTAAATTCAATTTGTCTTGTTGTATATGTCTGCTAGAAAAGGATACAGGTAGGTGTGTGTGTGTGTGTGTGTGTGTGTAGGGGGGGGGGGGGGGTCCAAGTAACATGCTTTTCTCTACTTCTTGTACTTCTTGAAGTAAAATAAATTAGTTTAAAACAATGGTATTCTATGCGTGTATAAGCTGAAGGTTTTATATAAAGCTGACGAGATGCTATACCATTGTACAAACTATCTATTTATATATGTATAATGGCTGTAGATGCACGATTAACACGTAACACACTGACGCATTTAGTATAATATCCGCATGCAACTTAATAGTCGAAAAACAAAATTGAGAAAATGAAATAACTACATAATCGTTTTTTCCGATTTTCTTCTTGACTTTATTTGTGAAACTACCACAACCACTTTATCGACCATCATGTACTTTGGATATAGGATGGCGATGTAAATAAATGGAAAAACAAACAAGACGGGTCTGGCATGTTTATTCGCATAATTCAAATGCAATGTTTTAATAGCACTTAATCTGTTGTTTATTCCTAGTTCCATGTGGGACTGGTTCGCATATTGTCACGAAATGACCCAAGTACAGCTGGACCAAGTACATACGGGTTCTTTTATGTCCACGAAATTACACTTACGAGATTCAAGATTCAAATAATTTTATTCAGTTATTTAAACATATAATGTTTCTCATTACATACAAATTCAAATAATAAATGCAACACATGACACGTAGGTAATAGACAACTAATCAATAATGTTAGAGTCAATTAAATTAGATATAAGACGTTATCTAAATACATTTTTTTTAATATTTTCTTTTACACTGTCGGTATCAAGTACGCATTGTTTGTACCAGTTACGACGTGATATTTCACTACTAAGTTATTCATAACATTGTTTGACATCCTCAATTCCTGAATACATCTTATATATCGGCCAATATCCGCTTTGTAAACAACTAAACACCAAATAAAGGTATATAATCGAATTTAAAGAGCATAAAAGTTTATTACAAGTTATCCTTCTTGGTACGAATCGAGGAGCGAAACAAACAAATGTTGTTTTTTCAACAGGATATATAACGGCGGTCAGGTACTAAAGGGCGGTTAACTAGAAATAGAACACATTATCTCTGTAATTCATTGACTACTGTTCCACATAATTATTCAGAAAGAGGCAATTCATGGCCAATGAACAAAGTTCAAAGTTCATGGCCAATCATCAAATATAACGTGGCCGGGCGGAGAGTTGATCTCACGACCCCTGGATTGACAGTCAGACACGTTACCAGCTGAGCTAGACGGCCGACTTGAATAAAAAAAATGGGCAGACAGGCATGCGGCAGGCAGGCAGGCAGGCAGGCAGGCAGGCAAGCAGGCAATTCTTCGTATTTGAACATATATACGGATATATGGCTATACATAGAAACATAACTATTCAAGCATCCATCAACTTATTTGCTTTTTACTGATTTGCGGAAATACAATGTATCTATATAGACTGCGTAAGAAAATAGTCTACACGCATTCCGATTAGTTCAGCCAGCCAGCCAGACAGACAGACAGACAGACAGACAGACAGACAGACAGACAGACAGACAGACAGACAGACAGACGAGCATGGCCCCTTCCTCAAGTAACTGGCAAACTTTCTCGCTGGCATTCAGAAGATTTTGGACCAAGCAGAACTCTTACCCACGACCACAGTGGTTAGAGATAAGTGATCATTAACGACCTTTGACCTCTCGGCCACGGAAGACTCCAGTATTATTCAGGGCGATTGTTTCAACCAAAGTCGTATATTATGAGAACACGATTCATCGAATAAAAAAGTGTTTGTTTGTTGTGCTCCGCTCCAGTATTTGTCATGTGGGTAGGTAGCTACTTTTTGTTCATCTTTTGGGTTTTATTGTGTCCTTCTGAAGAAAGAAAATGGACGGAAATCATGAAAAAATAATCGCTTTGACATTCAATAAAAATAGTTTGGGTAGTTGCAATCTGAGTGGGTAGGGTAGGAGTACGACAAACAGTTTTAAGAACGGCCTTATATCTCAACTGAACCAGGGCTACGTACAGCTCGGTCAAACGGTGGTGGTGGTGGGGTGGGGGGGGGGGGGGGTGGGTACCAGGCAGTAAAAACGCGTTTGCTTTTTTAACGGTGCTGAACGCAGCCCAGGATCAAATAATCTTTTAGCAGTAAATAAATTTACTTTTGGAAAATTTCAATATAATTTTATTTGTATGAGGTCGGAAATTTATGTTTAAAGGGAGCATACCAAGAAAACACGCTAGAAAAGTCTGGCATGATATGGCAAATCCGCCAAAACGTGATAAAATCGATAGTTAGAGTAAAGTGGTAAACATTAAACGAAATCCCCATTCTAGAAATAGACAGCACTTAACTGCTGTTTGACGTCATTCGGACTCTTTTTAAGATGAAACAATATCTACTACGTGTAAAACATGCATCAATGGCGGATCTACTTTTTAAAAAAGTCAGTGGCGTAGCTGATCCTAAAATAATGTGCAAGTCCATCAGGTTCTAGGGGTTGGGGATGATTTTTAGGATGCATTTCCTGTGTTCTGCGTGCATTTCTAGGAGATGTAATGATGCATTCGCTAAATGCAAGCCCATGCGTTGTGGCGTAAAGGCAGTTACGCCACTGTCAGTTTATTTGTAAATTAACTCAGCACATGCTAACACGACGTAGGCCGACACCCCACTAAACTCCCATATGTAATATTTACAATATTTCTACTGAAAACGTGTTTGCCCGTACAGGTTTTGTTTTGCACCCCCTCCCCTCTTCTTAGCTGAAATCCTGGATCCACCCGTGTGTATGAAAATCAAAATGAAATCCAGTGACTCATTTAATACGTCACAAATTATTGCACTTTTAAGCGGGAAATATATTTAGTCTAACCTAGGCGCATAGCCCAAGTTAGGAAATCCCTTTTTGATCAGTTATTTTGACAGGTTAAATGTATTTTCATAAAGATTTTATTTTGTGAAATTGTATATATTAAATTTTTTATGTTCAGTCATATGAGACCGGGGACCAATCCACGCGTTCAAAATGATACATTATTTTCAATTTGGGTCTTTTTCTTATACTGTGTTTAATGTCGAGAGTTACTGACCTTGTTTGTTATGATCTTCAAATAGGAGATATTACACATTTATACATCGACGGAAATAAAT
This sequence comes from Panopea generosa, assembly GCA_029582155.1. Lineage (NCBI taxonomy): Eukaryota > Metazoa > Mollusca > Bivalvia > Adapedonta > Hiatellidae > Panopea > Panopea generosa. Next base: position 10,640,664 of record CM055905.1, on the reverse strand, counting down.
TCTGTTATAATCAAATTAACTCAAGTTATCCGTTGCTTTAGAGGTAAATATCCTTGAAAACTATGTCTAATTATAGAAAGCCATGAGCATTATTATGTAAAAGTATGCAATCGGAGGAGATTCACCGTGTGACATTTTTATGTGCACCGTGAATACATAATAATCAATGATTGTTAATGAAAGTAACTGTTTTGGGAGGAGATTAAATTGGACAAAACACACTTATGATTTATAATTCAATTTAATAAGAATGGCTATAGAAAATGAAATGAATATAATTATATTCGTCGCTTGCTCGCTCTCTCTCTCTCTCTCTCTCTCTCTCTCTCTCTCTCTCTCTCTCTCATTAAAATCAAAGATATTTACAAGAAAAACTCTCTCTCTCTCCTCTCTCTCTCTCTCTCCTCTCTCTCTCTCTTTCTCTCTCTCTCTCTCATTAAAATCAAAGAAAAAGATAATAAAAAAAACACAAAAACTATCGTCTACTTCTTCGATTAAAATAGAATGCAGCACAGTTTGCACAATGCACAACCCCGAGTAATCAAGTTTACCTTTAATTTGCTATATAAAATAGAAATAAAAAGTGGGGCCGGATTGACCATGCTAAATGGGGCCGGATTGTCCAGGGGCCGGATTCTCCATGGCCGTTTTGGAGTGGGGCCGGATTGTCCAGGTTCCGAATAACTCACCACACACTGGTCTTATCTTACTATAATAATTTGCTATATATAGTTCTCCAACAGCTATAGTATGATATTGCCTGTGCACGGGACCAACTGCTTTAAATCCCATCGTGTCCAATCGTTTCTGGAGTAGACGGTGGAGGACGTTGGGTGGCGTGGAATAACCAGATAACTCTGATTGGTGGTGGGGTTCTAACTTTTTTAACCTCTGTTGAAATTTTTTTGAAAATCTGAGTTGAGCAAGATGATGCAGCAACTGAACATTTACAGATTATAATAGTTTTCTTGCTCATCTGGGAAAATTAAGGAATGTTTTAGGAAACATTGGAAAGAGTGTTTTAAAAGTGCGAAAACTTGGATTTTCTAAAAGTCTTTTCTATAAAGTACTTGATACAAATGATACAAAGTGTCTGCGTGATTACCAGTCTAATGTAAAACTAATACAAATGATACAAAGTTTCTGCTCGATTACCAGTCTAATGTAAAACTATTACAAATGATACAAAGTTTCTGCTCGATTATCAGTCTAATGTAAAACTATTATAATATGTTGCGACTATGAACTATGCTCCTTTAAAGTAAATCAAGTGAAAGATTGGCCATTAAATTATTATATCCAGGGCCGTAGCCAAAGTTTGATTTTACAAGAGGCACAAGCCTAGCCTGATTAAATAAGGCGTGAATGGACAGCTTTTTTATTATTTGGATATCCGATCTGCTGTCTATAACTTGAATGACACATAATAAAAAATCTTTAAAAGTCTCTTTAGAGATGTGCAATATGTCGCACTAGCATGAACCAAACCATGCTAGAGGTGTCCGTGGACATGTTCCCCTACAAAACTTTGAGCTCCTAGAATGCATTACCTGTGTTTTACTGACATCAGAAATACATTTTAAGTCTTTCAAATTGATAAAATCAACTGCATTTTATACAGTTGCCCATGACTTACACCATTATATTGAATATACAATGGTAGATTTTAGTTATTTTTTACATACTTGTACATATCAACTCTTAGTAGATCTAGTAAGAATTTTTTATATATATATAAACATTGTATTTAAACCATATGAACATATGATATGTGAAGGATATTACATTTTGTTGCAAGAGCAATTCTCATTTTGGGGATAACTTTTTTTTTGTGCAAAAACACTAGTTAAAAAATTCAAACATCTACAAATTCTACAGGAGGCAAGTGCCTCTGTTTGCCTCAGTGTGGCTACGGCCCTGATATCATGTGACACATATCGCCTTTATCAAAGCATCCACACGTAAAGTTCTCATTACCGTATATTCCCTTATTAACTCCCCCCTCTAATAAACGCCCCCCACCTATTTTTCTGGAAAATTAAAAAATAAAACGTACCTTTCTAATTGAAAATTACTTAAATCAAGATACTTAAAAACCACAAACTCACATAAAAATCATATGTTAGTAATACCAATTAAACACTAAACATACATTTTAGTTCTATACACTGTTGTCAAAGTATAAGAGTCAATGTCCAAGACTGTCATAATCTGTCTCATCATCTCATCAGCAGATGATTCGCTCAAAAAAAGTTCACTTCGAGAGCTGACGTTCGCAAGATCATGTAGACATGATCAGTAGGTTTTAAGAAATATATATGATGTAATATTGGTCGGAAAACATCAAAGCTGTCAGCTGCGAAATTTCGAGAGCAAGAAATATCAATACGATACCGTAATTGATGTAAAGCATGGCTCCAGCCTACCGTATAATTGTTTTTAACTTGTTTCGAAAAAAAGTGTGAGAATCGGAAGTTAACCATTTATAAAAATGAGAAAAAAAACAATGGGTTAAATTTGCTTTTTTTTATCTTTAATAAACGCCCCCACCTTGTAAAATGTAACACCCCCAGGGGCGTTAATAATGGAATATACGGTATGTTCTGTATGTGATGAGATCATTTTGGGAATATCAAACACACAGTGTTTTAATACTGTAGTGAAAAATAGAAAGGAAAAGAAGTGTATTTATTTGAACGGAATGAAAAGCAACATTCAAAAGGTTTTTTTTCCCCAGCACAGGTCACAAATTGGTGCCATAATAGTTACAGCATGGTTTCTCTTCTTCCAAAATGATGAAAAAACATGTTGCATCTCTGTAGACAAAATTTAAGGCATTAATTACTGTTACTGTTATCCAGGTAATTCTTACAAAAAAAGTTTTTAAAATCGTTATATGTTCAGTTAAATACATTATTCCGTTTGATGGCTTGAATGTGATTTTGTGTATAATTCCTTTTGTTATAATTATAAAACACTTCATGTATTTATATAACATTTATGATGGGTATTCAAAAAGTTTTGAGACTAACTCGCTTGCAGGTATGAGCACAAAGTTTCCATGAACTTGTAGGTTGTTTCAATAACTATGTTCATCGCAAAGTTATAAGCATTTTAACACAGCACACTTGTATACACTGACACTATTTTTGTAAGCATGAAGCCTGCCGAAAAGAAGGAAATATAAAGGTCTTACATTAAGATGCATAGTGCTTTCAATATACCAGTTAAACAGATTCTGCAAGAAGTTAAAAATGTTCATGGTGATTCTTCTCCTTCCAAAGCTACTGTTTATAGGTTGGTAAATGTATTTGATAAGGGAAAATCTAGAGTCCTGGAGTTACCTCATGTAGGGCAGCCCAAAACTTCATTGTCTTCTAAGACCATTGCTGCTGTAGATGTCATGGTAGCAGAAGATTCAGGCTATACAGTTTTTCAGATCATCAGCATCAGTGGGTATTTCATTGGGAAGTGTTCATGAAATACTAACAAAACACTTACAATTATCAAAGGTATGTGCACGGTGGTTACCCCACTGTCTTGATCAAAAAGCAAAAAAGCTCAATGGATGAATTGTTGCATAGATCTTTTGAAAGTGTACAATAACACTGATGAAAGAAGACTAAATGAGCTCCTCAAAGGTGATGAAACGTGGATCTGGTATATCAAACCTTGAAGACAGGCAAATAACAAACAGTGGCTATTATAAGGAAAAGGACAGGAAAGACCGATTATAGCAAAACGAACTCAAAGTTCTAAACGTGTTCTATTCGCGATTTTCTTCAATTCCAAAGGTCCTGTTGTGCAAATACACAGTGCTTTCTGGCAGATCTGTTACTAGAAAGTTTTATAGAGATAGGGTATTGAAATCAGTGAGAAAACATTGCGTTAAACTTCGCCCATGAACTGGTTTGAGGAGTATCTGTTTTATCCATGACAATGCATCTGCACACAAGAGAAAGTTTGTGCAGCAAGTTCTGTGGGATCAACAAGTCGAACAATTGCAGCACTCTCCATACTCACCAGATCCGGAGTTCCTGTGACTTCTTTATTTTTCCTGTACTGGAAAAGATGCTTGCTGGGCATCCAAAAGTGCTCTTGGCAGTGCTGTGTATCAGTTTCTGTAGAATATATCAAGGGAAGATTACTCTGCAGCATTCATGTCATGGATATCTAGGATGTAAAGGTGCAATGTATTGTAACCTATACTTAGTTCACAGCATAGTTCATGAATTGTATTACAGCGACCCTTATTGAGGCACTTTTTACTATGTTGACGTGACTTTGCACAATTTTGACACATTACACCTGTTATCTTCCATTTTTGTTTCTCATTCCCAACTGTACAGTTTGTGTCATTTGTAGACTACAAAATGCAGTACAAATAACTTCCTCGGAGCTTTACTATGCATACCTATGGTCTGAATAAGTGTTTTGCTAATATTGACACACGCTGTATCTCTGCTCATTGTTTCAGCCTTTTTATCAGCTCCACTATTTGCATATTAATTAGACCTTTTCAATGTTAGTTTTTTTTTAACTCGTAACACCTGCGCGCAATGCAGGAATGACACATGCAGACATTGGTGACGTGTCCTCAATACTGTATTATTTAACACGAGTTTTACGAGGAAATGATTGTTATTTTTCACATATTTATCTGTCGAATTGTTCAACATTTTGAGCTGCGGCACTAATCATGTATGCATGTTGCTTTGGATACCATAACATTATTACTGACATAAGGAATATACTAAAACTACTTACATCAATGACAAATACACCAAGTACTAAAGTTGTGCAAAATATAGTGATGTACTTGTATAAATATGGATTTTATTAAATTGGTTGGTAACCCCTCGTATACCATGTGTATTAGCTACAGCAGAGACATAGACGTTTAAATAGTTCCACCACCATCCTCATCCTAGAGTGTTATGCATCTTTTAAATAGTTCCACCACCATTCTCAAGTGTTACTCATCTTTTAAATTGTTCCACCACCATTCTCAAGTGTTACTCATCTTTAAAATAGTTCCACCACCATCCACAAGTGTTACTCATCTTTTAAATAGTTCCACCACTATCTTCAAGTGTTACTCATCTTTTAAATAGTTCCACCACCATCCTCAAGTGTTACTCATCTTTTAAATAGTTCCACCACTGTCCACAAGTGTTACTCATCTTTTAAATAGTTCCACCACCATCCACAAGTGTTACTCATCTTTTAAATAGTTCCATCACCATTCTCACGTGTTACTCATCTTTAAAATAGTTCCACCACCATCCACAAGTGTTACTCATCTTTTAAATATTTCCACCACTATCTTCAAGTGTTACTCATCTTTTAAATAGTTCCACCACCATCCTCAAGTGTTACTCATCTTTTAAATAGTTCCACCACTGTCCACAAGTGTTACTCATCTTTTAAATAGTTCCACCACCATCCACAAGTGTTACTCATCTTTTAAATAGTTCCACCACTATCTTCAAGTGTTACTCATCTTTTAAATAGTTCCACCACCATCCTCAAGTGTTACTCATCTTTTAAATAGTTCCACCACTGTCCACAAGTGTTACTCATCTTTTAAATAGTTCCACCACCATCCACAAGTGTTATGCATCTTTTAAATAGTTCCATCACCATTCTCACGTGTTACTCATCTTTAAAATAGTTCCACCACCATCCACAAGTGTTACTCATCTTTTAAATAGTTCCACCACTATCTTCAAGTGTTACTCATCTTTTAAATAGTTCCACCACCATCCTCAAGTGTTACTCATCTTTTAAATAGTTCCACCACTGTCCACAAGTGTTACTCATCTTTTAAATAGTTCCACCACCATCCACAAGTGTTACTCATCTTTTAAATAGTTCCACCACTATCTTCAAGTGTTACTCATCTTTTAAATAGTTCCACCACTATCTTCAAGTGTTACTCATCTTTTAAATAGTTCCACCACCATCCTCAAGTGTTACTCATCTTTTAAATAGTTCCACCACTGTCCACAAGTGTTACTCATCTTTTAAATAGTTCCACCACTGTCCACAAGTGTTACTCATCTTTTAAATAGTTCCACCACTGTCCACAAGTGTTACTCATCTTTTAAATAGTTCCACCACCATCCACAAGTGTTACTCATCTTTTAAATAGTTCCACCACCATCCTCAAGTGTTACTCATCTTTTAAATAGTTCCACCACTGTCCATAAGTGTTACTCATCTTTTAAATAGTTCCACCACCATCCTTAAGTGTTACTCACCTTTAAAATAGTTCTGCCACCATCCTCAAGTGTTACTCATCTTTTAAATAGTTCCACCACCATCCTCAAGTGTTACTCATCTTTTAAATAGTTCCACCACTGTCCACAAGTGTTACTCATCTTTAAAATAGTTCCACCACCATCCACAAGTGTTACTCATCTTTTAAATAGTTCCACCACTATCTTCAAGTGTTACTCATCTTTTAAATAGTTCCACCACCATCCTCAAGTGTTACTCATCTTTTAAATAGTTCCACCACTGTCCACAAGTGTTACTCATCTTTTAAATAGTTCCACCACCATCCACAAGTGTTACTCATCTTTTAAATAGTTCCATCACCATTCTCACGTGTTACTTACCTTTTAAATAGTTCCACCACTGTCCACAAGTGTTACTCATCTTTTAAATAGTTCCACCACCATCCTCAAGTGCTACTAATCTTTTGAATAGTTCCACCACCATCCTCATCCTCAAGTGTTATGCAGCTTTTAAATAGTTCCACCACCATTCTCAAGTGTTACTCATCTTTCAAATAGTTCCACCACCATCCTCAAGTGTTTCTAATCTTTTAAAAAGTTCCATTACCATCCTCATCCTCAAGTGTTACGCATCTTTTAAATAGTTCTACTATCATCCTCAAGTGTTACGCATCTTTTAAATGGTTCCACCACCTTCCTCATCCTTAAGTGTCCTTCCTCATCCTTAAGTGTTTTGCTTCTTTCAAATAGTTCCACCACCATCCTCATCCTCAAGTGTTATGCATCTTTTAAATAGTTCCACCACCATCCTCATCCTCAAGTGTTATGCATCTTTTAAATAGTTCCATCACCATCCTCAAGTGTTACTTATCTTTTAAATAGTTCCACCGCCATTCTCAAGTGTTATGCATCTTTTAAAAAGTTCCACCACCATCTTCAAGTGTTACTCATCTTTTAAATAGTTCAACCACCTGTCCTCAAGTGTTACGCATCTTTTAAATAGTTCAACCACCATTCTGACGTGTTATGCATCTTTTAAATAGTTCCACCACCGTCCTCAAGTGTTACGCATCTTTTAAATAGTTCCACCACCATTCTCAAGTGTTATGCATCTTTTAAATAGTTCCACCATCATCCTCACGTGTTATGCATCTTTTAAATAGTTCCACCACCATCCTCATCCTCAAGTGTTATGCATCTTTTAAATAGTTCCACCACCATCTTTAAGTGTTACTCATCTTTTAAATAGTTCAACCACCAGTCCTCAAGTGTTACGCATCTTTTAAATAGTTCCACCACCATTCTCAAGTGTTATGCATCTTTTAAATAGTTCCACCATCATCCTCAAGTGTTATGCATCTTTTAAATAGTTCCACCACCATCCTCATCCTCAAGTGTTATGCATCTTTTAAATAGTTCCGCCACCATCCTCAAGTGTTACTCATCTTTTAAATAGTTCAACAACCGTCCTCAAGTGTTACAAATCTTTTAAATAGTTCCACCACCATCCTCAAGTGTTATACATCTTTTAAATAGTTCCACCATCATCCTCAAGTGTTATGCATCTTTTAAATAGTTCCACCACCATCCTCATCCTCAAGTGTTACGCATCTTTTAAATAGTTCCACCATTATCCTCAAGTGTTATGCATCTTTTGAATAGTTCCACCACCATCCTCAAGTGTTACTCATCTTTTAAATAGTTCCACCACCATCCTCAAGTGTTACACATCTTTTAAAAAGTTCCACCACCATCCTCAAGTGTTACTCATCTTTTAAATAGTTCAACCACTGTCCTCAAGTGTTATGCATCTTTTAAATAGTTCCACCACCATCCTCAAGTGTTACACATCTTTTAAAAAGTTCCACCACCATCCTCAAGTGTTACTCATCTTTTAAATAGTTCAACCACTGTCCTCAAGTGTTATGCATCTTTTAAATAGTTCTACCATCATCCTCAAGTGTTACGCATATTTTAAATGGTTCAACCACCTTCCTCATCCTAATGTGTTTTGCATCTTTTAAATAGTGCCACCACCTTCCTCATCCTCAAGTGTTATGCATCTTTAAATAGTTCCACCACCTTCCTCATCCTTAAGTGTTACACATCTTTTAAATAGTTCCACCACCGTGCAAGTGAAAATGTCACTGAACTTATTAATCAGTGATTTATTTATTATATGGTTTGTTATGTAATGGGACGAGAAAAATATGGTGCCAGTATGAGACTCAAACCCGGGACCTTACATACATTTTTCTCAAAACAGTTTGGGTACACACTGTGTTCATCCCTGAATTACCATAGAGAACAGAGAATCATGTGAATGTTTCTCGGAATACATTATACGTCACAGTTCTTTGTTGGGCACAAATATAACAGGACCAGAATAACATGCAGCCAGTTTGGGACTTGAACCCAGGACCTTTTGCTGAAAAGGTGAAGATCAACTGAACTAGCCAGACTGCTGTCACATATTTCTGTCCTTACAGGTTATGTGTACATTGTGACAATTATATCAAAGTTTCTGCTTTGACACATTCTTACCATGATAATTTTTATTATTTCAGTGATTAATACATATCTTACTTCAGAATATATATGGGAAGGTCGTCCTTACATAGTATACAGAAGATGGAGGCAATGTTTGTTGTCCTGACAATGCTGGTGACCATGGCAACATGTGTGGATATTGATCCTAAAGGATATGTCATGTATTGTCCCTGTATGGGTAAGTGACTGATCCATATATAGATGTATCTGTCTGTGGAAACAGTTGTATAGCCACCGGCACAGCTTCACGTAAGCACCGCAGGCCCAATCACTTTCATGAAGACCCTATGAAGATTCGTCATGTGACCATGGCTACAGTGTTGTCATTGTTATGATAAATGTGTGGCTATTGTATTGTCATGGTAATGATTAATGTGTGGCTGTTGTGTTGTCTTTGTAATGATTAATGTGTTATTAATGGTTACTGTTTGTATGTGTATTGTTACTGATTGTGTGACCATAGTAACTGTTTGTTTGGCCATGGTTACCATATGTGTGGCCGTGGTTACCATTTGTATGGTCATAATAACTTTTTGTGCTGCCATGGTAACCATTTGCATGCCCATGGTTACCATTTTTGTGGCCCAAATCACTGTTTTGTGTGACCATTGTATGATTATGGTAACCATGTGTGTAGCTTTGGTAAATGCTATTTATGATGTTTGCTATGGTAACTATTGAGGTATTGTAACTGTTTGTGTTGCCATAGTACTTGTTCATGTGGTCATAGTAACTGTAACTTGTCATTGCAGCAGTGTATGTGTCCAAGGCTCAGCAAACTCCTTATCAAAATTTCTTTTTGCAGAAGTCGCTAAAATTCCATATTTTTCTTTAGCAATTAAGAATTATCTTTAGTCATTGAACTAGTTTTTCCTTTTGTCATTTTTCCTTTTGTCTTATTTAATATTGTTTGTAAATATGAATGATTAAAAATGTTATTGTATTCATCCACATTGTTATTAGAACAAAAATTCCTTTTCATCAAAGTATTTTTCAAATTTAGTAAATGAAGGTATTTCTATACATTTTTTTTCCGAAATAGGATCAGACATATTAAAATTGTTGGATCAGACACATGCACATCTGTGACCTGATCATGGGTAAATTAGGTGATTATGCCACATTGCATTTTAATTAAAAGTGACTGTAAAAGCAGAGACTGGGATACTGTTGATTTGCAAACTGTTTTCTCTCATAACAGTTTCACACAATTTACGAAAAGCACTACTGGAAATTTCTTTTTAGCTTGCCGAGACGAATGTTGGCGTCGTCTGTAGACACCCTAGGTAAAACTTTTGCGTGTAGTTGCTTTTAAGTTTTGGTGTCTGCCTTCCAATAGGCAAGCTTTGTTGTCTTCTGACAGCTCTTGTTTGGAATTAGTAATCAAAAATCACAAATTGCAGAAAATGCGATCAGTAGCGAAAGAGGAGCATAGTGACTATGTGTGTGTCTGGTAAATATTAATGTATGATAACTGTTTATGTGGCCGTCATGGTTACTATTTATATGGCCATGGTTACTGTTTTTGTTGCCATAGGTAACTGTTTATGTGGCCATGGTTACTGTTTGTGTATCCGCTGGTTACTATTAAAGTACTTCAGTCAGGTAACTGTTAATGTGTCAACAGTGCCAACATTAACTGCTTATGTGCCTCAGGTAGTTGCTTACAAATGTATGTGTCCATGATTACAGCTTATGTATAAAACAAGTAATGATCATTTGTATTTTTAGGGAGATTTGGGAATCAAGGAGACCACTTCCTTGGTGCTCTGGCATTTGCAAAAGGTTTGGACCGGACTCTTGTGTTACCTCCATGGGTGGAGTACCGCTATCCAGCTCCTAAATCGGTAATCACCCGGACTGTTTCATTGTGTCATGAATGCAGTATATCTCCATTTTTAACCCTTTACTCCATAGATATACATTTTCCCGCACCAATCACAGAAGGCCTTTGAAAACAGTGCAGGAAGAGTTCAGAACACTTTCTGCACTGTTTTCCACTCTGTCAGTTAATATAAACATAATTCACCCAATAATTCAAAAGCCTTCTATATTAGAGGTGTCCAAAGGCAGTCTATATGAAGTAAAGGGTTAACACATTAACAGGTTCTGTATATGGCAACCAGTTTTATTGGAGGAGAAATATCTAAGTCTCTAGAACAGATCTGAGTAGAACCATCTTCATTCCACAAGTAACTTGTATTATAGTCGCTCACTCAGAAATTATCATTGTTTTATCAAATTAGTTTAATAGGTTTAATATTGGAACCATGATTGGATATCTATATAACTTTTGCAAGAAAGCTAAAAATGGTCACTCTATGAGATGTCCTGATGATTTGCGACAGTATTTGTAAAACAATATAAAGCGTAATCACCAAATACAAACGTCATGTTAATATATATATGGTACTCCTCGTGGCTGGGTGTATTCAATTAGCGAGTGACAAAGTGATCAATTCAGAGACTTTTACATGTTGATAGGCAAATTGTCCACATTCAGAGATGTGCGAACCTGACTTATGTATTTTTTATGGTCCAGGTGTGACTGTATAGGATTTTAGCGAGGCCTTCAATAGTGCAAGTTAGATGTTTTAAGCCAAAATACTTTGAGAGGCGAGGAGGTTAAGACATGTTTTTAGTATGGTTGGGTTTTTAGCAGAAATGTGTTTGTTAAGATCTGAGATGGGGACTTTGTTTGAACTATGTTTAGAAGCATGCATATGCTTGTGTGTGATGTTGAAACAAACTGGCATAAAGATTTTGGACTGGGTTTAGCTATGCCTCATTTTTATTACACTTTTAAGGCTTTCTCAAACTTGTTAATAAAGCATAATACTGTTAAGATCATGTTCTAACAATTATTTATCAGAGTTTACAGTAATGCTTCATATCCAGTGACATTTTTATCCCCTAAATGTAAGAAAAATTCTTAATAAAAAAAATGAAGGGAATTATTTTTGCCTCAGTTGAGGAAAAAAAACATGAATTTTCAACTGGGAAGTAGCCGAATATTGGCCTCTGTTTAATTAAAAGACCTGATTGAATTACTTCTCATAATAAAGACTATTAGTTGACCTGACCACTGTTTCCTGAGAGGTTATCCAGTATTCGAGCACACCCGACTAGTCGACTACAGATAACTTTCTCACTTGAATCAGCATTGAGAGATGAATTACAATGAGATGCAATGTCGTATATCAATCATCACAGAGACTGTGGCTGGGCGAGGATTCAATTACATGACCCCTGGATTGATTGTCAGACGTGCTACTGATTGAGCTAACCTGGCCTGGCTGTAAACTGTTTTATATTATTACAGGTACAAGTGCCGTTTGACACATACTTCAAGGTTGAGCCGTTACAGGAGTATCACAGAGTCATGACGATGGAATACTTCATGGAACATCTCGCACCCACCGTGTGGCCTGCGGGCAAGAGAACAGGTTTACTCATTATTTATTATGGAAGGTTACTTGTAAGTAGGCTGTCCTTAAATAAAACAAATGTTTGCTTTGTCCTTACTACCCACTCATCATGGTATGATCCCCCACCCAGTCAAATTATACTGACACTGGGCCGACCAGACCAAGAACTATCCTCTAATTGCTGGGCACCAATCGAGAAAGCTTCAAGTGCAATTTTTAAAGTCTTTAGTATGACCTGGCCTGGGATTGAACCAATGAATCTCCTCATGTGAGACGGATGCGCTGTTACTGAACCAGCACTGGAGTCTAGCCTCTTGGTAGGCAGCACCAGCATTACATGTCTGTGGATTATAAATCTTGCCTTGCTTGAGTAAACAAATTCACAAAATCAGTACCGTGTATAGCCTCCTTGCACATTGATGCACGGGAGATGTATGTTTTAAATCAATAAAAAGAAGCAATAATCTAATGTTTTATGAAAATGTCCAGGAAAGGACATAATATTATCAAATAAAACAAATTTTAAAACATAATGATATAGAACACAATGTTTTATTGCTGTTTATCTGTGTGTTGCGTTTTTAGCTAGCTGGGAAAAAGTCCAAAGAGAGCTATTGTCATGACCCCGATGTCGTCTGCGTCGTCTGTTGACACCCAGGTTAAACTTTTGCGTTTAAGTTTCAGTTATCTATGCAACCATTCATTGGATGTCAATGAAACTTTGCATGTGTGTTTACCATCATCAATGGAACACACAGAGACAAGAACCATAACTCTGGATTACATTTTGGCACAGTTATGGGCCTTTTTGGACTTAGACACCAAGGTTAAACTTTGCGTTTAGTTACGTTTAAGTTTAAGATATCTATGCAATCTCTCATTGGATGTGAATGAAACATCTCATGTGTGTTCATCATCATCAATGGAACACACAGAGATAAGAACCATAACTCTTAGATTGCATTTTTGGCACAGTTATGGCCCTTTTTGGACTTAGACACCCAAGTTAAAACCTCTCATTGGATGTGAATGAACCTTCGCTCGTGTGTTCACCATCATCAATGGAACACACACAGACAAGAGCCATAACTCTGGGTTGCATTTTGACACAGTTATGGCCCTTTTTCGACTTAATTTTTCAGGTTAAAGTTTTTTATCAGGTAAGATATCTATGCAACCACTCATTGGATATGAATGAAACTTTGCATGTGTGTTCACCATCATCATTGAAACACACAGAGAAAAGAACCATAACACTGGGTTGTATTTTGGCACAGTTATGGCTCTTTTTTACTTAATTTTTCAGGTTAAAGTTTTTTATCACGTAAGATATCTATGCAACCACTCATTGGATATGAATGAAACTTCGCATGTGTGTTCACCATCATTATTGAAACACACAGAGACAAGAACCATAACTCTTGGTTGCATTTTGGCAGATTTATGGCCCTTTAAGACTTAATTTTTCGTCTGTAGACACCCAGGTTAAACTTTTGCGTTTAGATGCGTTTATGTTTTGGTGTTTGCCTCCAATCTCAATCTTTGCATTGGTGGTGAGTTTTATCTCATCGGCGAGATTTGTTGTCTTCTGACAACTCTTGTTTTAAAAGTCTTTTGATGTACTTAAAAACTTGGCTTAAATTTTGACTGGTTATTTATATACATGTATTATATATTCAATATCAATGAAACCAAAGCCAAAGTCAAAGTTTTGAATGCCAATTTCAACACATTGCAGGTTATATATGGTATATCCAGTTTTATTGGTGGAGGAAGATCTCAGAATGGATCTGAGTAGAACCACCTTCCTTCCGCAAGTTACTGGCAAACTTTCTCACATAAAGTTTTTGGACTGAGCAAGACTTGAACCTATGACCTTAGCATTAGAGAGATAAGTGATCTTGAGATGACGCCTTAGATCTCTTGGCTACAGAGAACTTTAAAGTACTTAAGTATACTAAAGATTGGTTAAAAAGGAGCCATGTCCTACTGTCTGGCTTAATCATAATCTTTTATTACAGTGTACTGCTATCAGGCCAGGACCCATGGACCCAAACAGAACGATTGTAATGCGAAGGAAGGGAACCCCTTCGGCCCCTTCTGGGACACATTTGATATTGAGTTTGACATGTCAGAGTTTTATCAACCTTTATACCATGACACTAAAAACCCACACGAGATGAAGCGATGGAATGAAAGGTGGGTTTTAAATACAGTGAAACCTGTGTTAAGCAACCAGTCAAGGAAGGAGCAAAAGTGACCTTTCAGACAGTGTTGGTGCTTAATATAGGTTATTTTGCTCTGAAAGCACAGAAAAATATAACAACTTTTTTGTGAAGCAATAAGAATAGGATAATTACGAAAGATGAATCTTACAAAGTTCTTATCCAAGAATGCAATTGTCATGATAAAATAGCGGTAAGTTCACAGTATGAATATGCTAAATAATTAGTACATTTCTAACATTATACATGATACAGTTTGGAAGAAGAAAAAAAATGTTTTACATGAGATTATTTATTAAATTCGGTTTAAAAAAATGAATAAAAAAAACAAAGAGAAACATTTAATTTTTTGTATGGAACATAAAGAAAAATGGAAATGCAGAAATTTGGGGGACTGGTGCGTGAGACTTTATAACATGAACTCATCACTGTTTTCACTGCACCATCGTCCTGCTCTTTATTTACTGCTTTGTGAGTGGTTTTATATAGTCAAACCTTAAACAGCTGCTGTAGGGTAATACATAAAAATGACCCCTTAAGACAGGTGGCTGCTTAATACAGGTTGATTCAAACTAAAATAGCTTAATAGGTTTCATAATTATATAGACGATATACTATTATGTGTGGAGCGGGGTCCAGTGGTTGAGCTCCATACCTAGGATTGGAAGGTTCATGGGTTCGATTTTCTGTCACAACCCATGAGTAGTGTCCTTGAGCAGGACACTTTTTTCACATATGCTCAGTACTGGTTCTACCCAGGTAGACTTTGAGTGTGATTTGTATAAGTTGTAAGTTCGAAATTCAAAGTAAAATAAATAAGTTTAAACTATACTATGATGACGAATTTGGTATTTATTCTTTGCAAAATATTTGTATAATAGGAATAATTACCTGTATTTTGGATTTTGTGTGACTTCAGATATCTTCCAGCAGACCACCCAGTGCTTGCCTTTACTGGAGCACCAGCCCATTTTCCTGTACAGCAGCAACATACGGGTCTTCACAAATACTTACAGTGGTCTGACGATATCGCCAACAAGAGAGACACTTTTATACAGGATAACATTGGGGATGATAAATACATTGGCATTCACTTACGTCTGGGATCTGACTTCGTAAGGATTTGATAACTCAGAATTTTAAAAAAAAATTTAAATGGATTTTATGCCAATTTCAACACATAACAGATTACATATGGTAATAAAGTTTCAATGGTAAAGGAAAATCTCAGCAGGAAACTGAGGTAGAACAACCGTCCTTCCGCAAGTAACTAGAAAACTTTCTCACATCAAGATTTTGGAATGAGCTGGGCTGGGACCAACAACCTCAGTGGTCAGAGGTAATAATTACGACTATAACACTATCACAATGCCAAAGCTTGTTTTTTAATATAAGGAATCATTGTTATTTCATTTATTTTTCTTCATTTCTAGTGTACAATGAAGTATTATGGTCATTATTGAGAAGGCCAGTTTCAATATTCTTGAAAGAAAATATAATTGATATTTCACCAAGACCAACAATTTTTATTTTGTGATATAAAATGGTGAAAATAGAATGGTGAAAATATTAAAATTCTCTTTGTGGTTGTATTTGTTTTAAAGAATAGAATCATGTTTTTTTTTATATAATTTTTCATGCAGAAATGTTATTAACCCTTGACATAAATTTATATTAAGCAAGTGTAATAGTTATGCCAGTACTGATTCAGTAATTGATGTTGTTCGTATAAATAATGTTGTCTTGAATTATTTCATTGTACAATAACTTACAGTTTTGATTTTAACGTCATTTTTATGCCATGGAGGGTTAACAAACGATCAGTTAACCTAACCACTTTTTCCGAGATCCTGGTAAGATTAACCAGAACTCAACACACCCAACCACGCAAATAACTTATAACTTTCTCACATGAATCAGTAGTGAGAGACAAATTACAATGAGATGCAGTGGCGTATATCAATCATCACGGAGACTGTGGCCAGATGGAGATTGTAGGCGGATGGAGAATGTGGCCGGATGGAGACTGGCCAGATGGAGAATGTGGCCGGATGGAGATTGTGGCCGGATGGAGACTGGCCAGATGGAGAATGTGGCCGGATGGAGACTGTGGCTGGATTGAGATTGTGGCTCACGATCTCTTGATTGATAGAAAGAAGCGTTACCGACTGAGAAAGAAGCATTACCGACTGAGTGTGTAACAATATAAAGAAAACTCTCTTCTATCCCTATAAAAACTTAATTTAAACTAGTTTATTTTATTCAATTGTGAAACAAGGTATTACAACTTAGATGTATTATATTCCATTACTCAGAACAAAACATTTGACTCATCGGTACAGTATATTTCGCAATATCAATATGAATGACTGACCCAATACAAAGCTGATAAACACTGACTGATACATTCGGAGTATGTTGTAAGTCAAATATTTTGTTAAGAGTAATGGAATATGATTTATCTAAGGTGTAAAATCCAGAACAAGAGGACAAGCTATTTTGTTGTTAGTTATTACAACTTACACAAATTGCACTCAAAGTCTTCCTGGGTAGAACCAGTACTAAGCTATGCAGATAAAGTGTTTAGCTTGAGGAAATGATATACAAATGTAATTCTTGGCTAATTCTTGGCATGTTAAAGAGATCAATGCAAGATACTCTGTCTAACATACAAGTTTACTGTTGTTACAGGAAAATGCATGCCAGCATTTAAAGGAGAGTCCGCTAATGTTTGGTGCAGCTCAGTGTCTCGGATACAGGATGGAACATGGCAGACCATCACAGCAGATGTGTTATCAGTCCGACAAAACGATAATCAGAGATCTCTCAGATATGTTGGATGAAACAGGTACAATCAAATTAAGCTTATTCTGATATATGTACTTTACAATACGGGTATTGCAATTTATATATATATATTTTTTTTTTTAATGGGGTTTAACATCATTTTCAACATTTCTGGTTATATATGGTATATCCAGTTTTACTGGTGAAGGAAGACCTCAGACTGAGTAGAACCACTGTCCTTCTACAAGTAACTGGTAAAAAAAAAAGTTTTTGGAGCGAGCAGGACTCAAACCTACGGCCTTAGCAGATAGAGGTAAGTGATCTTGAAACGGCGCCTTAGACCACTTTTTGCCAAGGAGGACCCTAGTTACAATATTTAAAATTTTGGTTTTTGATCTTGAAATAACTGTAGTATTGTAAGAAATCGGAGAAAGTTTAGAAACTTCATGTTTAACTGGAACAGAAGCTACGACCTGTGAACTTATTTTAGTTGATTTCATGGATAGCCTCTAACAATGAAATCAGATCGCCTCATATTGATTGTTGGCATAATTTTGTTATATCCTTTCTTTAAAGAATTTATCTGTTCTCAGAAAGAAGGTCAACATTCCCTAAGCTACAAACTTTTCAATATTTTCCATCTAGGTTGTGCATTTTGTTACTACATATGGACTAATATTGAATTTATTGATAAGTTAAGATACGAGTAATGTAGGTTACTATAGATATTCTCCCATCCGTTTCATTATGTAATGTATGCGTACAATCTATTCACAAATTTGGACCTGACAATAAGCCTTCGAAAAACATCCTCTTTTGTGTTGTTTGTACAGCAGTTTGATAAAAATTCAGGAAAGTCACTACTCCTCCCACGATTACCCCATGTAGTGATATGCATTCACTGTTGTGTGTGCAGTCTATAGTCATCGTATTTGAAATATTCAGACTTCAGTGTCGAAGGTGGATGTTCGAAATACTGTTGATTGTGTTATTCTTGATTTTTCTCATATTAGTTTTCAATGAAATTATGTCACCACGAATACGTCCTTGAACCAAATCTTTTTTAGAAGGAAAATATTACAATTTTACCATTTGGATTAAAACATCACTTTTGGTCATGTTATGGTGGATCAGAAATTCTAAATTTTCATATTGTTTTTATTTATAAATAATATGAGATGTCTTGATGATTTTTTTTAGTGTGTGTTTCTTTTAATGGTGTTTCAGGTCATTTTCCAACACATTTCAGGTTATATATAGCATATCCAGTTTTCTAGGTGAAAGAAGACCTCAGAATGAATCTCTGAGTAGACGTTTGTCCTTCTGCAAGTAACTGGCAAACTTTCTCACATAAAGTTTTTGGAGTGAGTGGGACTCACACCTGTGACCTTAGCAGTGAATGGTCTTGAGATGGCACCTTAGACCACTTGGCCACAGAGGACCCTGTATTTATTTTAAAAAATAATATATATTTTTTGACATTTACCCCGATTTTCCTGACATACTTCCTTTTATAATAAATATATAGGGTTAACTTTTTATCAATATGTTTTATACCATTCCTACTAAAATACTATTGGAAGAAATTGAAAACAAAGTACATGAACATACATAGTACTGCATTATTGGAGTGGGAGGTTCTCCAAGGAGCTGTTGTCCAATGACAACTTACTATTTACCTATCACCTCTGAGGTTGTTGATTTGAGCCCAGCTCAGTCAAAAAATGTAATAGAAGAAAGTTTGCCAATTACTTGGGAAAGGACAGTGGTTTTACTCAGAATTGTTCTGGAGGTCTTCCTCTACCAATAAATCTGGATATGCCATATATGATCTGCTGTGTGTTGAAAATGGTGTTATGTCCCTAAATGAACGTTTTTTACAAAGTGTTTAAATATATTGTTGTTCATTGGAAAAATAAGTTCTGTTTGATCACAAAATAGATGTCACTTACAGACAAACCTGTATAAGCGATCACCTCTGTTAAGCATACACTTGTCTTAAGCAGCCACATTTGTTATTTCCTGTTTATTTGCTTTGAAAGCAAATTAACCTGCATTAAACAAGAACCTGTGTTAAAAGACCACTTTTGCTCCATTCCCTGACTGGCTGCTGAAGACAGATTTGACTGTATTTGAAAAAGTACTATAAATCTAAAATTTTAATTTATGCTTTTTAATGAATTATTGACATTTCTCAGTGGACTGTTTTTGGTATTTTCACTGGTTGAAATAGTGTAATTCACATTTTTTCTTTCATAAAATAAAAAGAAATAACTTGGTTTTAGTGAAATGTGAACAAAACTGTGTGTAAGCCGTCATCTCTATTTATCAGCCACTTGTGTTAAACATGCCACATTTGCTATTTCCCATTTCTATGCTTTTATAGCAAATTAACCTAGATTAAGCAATAGCCTGTCTTAAATGACCACTTTGCTCCTTTCCTTGACTGGCTACTTAGTAAAGTTTTGACTGTACTATCCCGACCACTGAAATTGACCTTACAACTTGTGGCGTTGCCACTTCAGTGCTTACTAGGTCAGGTGAAGAATAAAATATATGAACTATTTTACCGACACTTATAATTATTATCTATGATATTTCACTGGAAACTTAAATTATTATTTCTCTGTTTTAGGAATCACATCAGTGTTTATTGCTACAGATAGCAAAGATTTAAAAAGCAAATTATCAAAACAGTTTCCAAAGGTATGTTGTCAAAACCAGGTATTAAGAAGCTGAAACAATTGATTAATTGAGTATCTAGCTTCATTTCTATGCCATTGAGGGCAAACAGATGATCAGTTAATCTAGTCACTCCTTTCTGAGATCCTGGAAAGTTAACCAGTACTCAAGCACACCCCATCTCTGCAAGTAACTGATAACTTTCCCACTTGAATGAGAAGTGTGATACGATTAACAATGAAGTTATATATCAATCGTCAAGGGGACAGTGACCAGGCAGGGAATTAAACCCAAAACCCCTGGATTAATAGTCAGACAAGCTATTAACTGAGCTAAGAGAGTCCTGCTCTAAGCATGCTGAAGTGGAGCATATGTATATACAGTCAAACCTGTGTAAGTGGTGACCTGTATTAAGCAACCATATTTTCTATTTCCCATTTCTATGCTTTCAGAGTAAATTTAGCATTAACCTGTCTTAAGAGACCAATTTTGCTCCTTCCCTTGACTGGCTGCTTAAAACAGGTTTGACTCTGTATATATTTGTTTACAGTTTCGAGTACATGACCTCAAAAGCTCCTGAGCTGAGTTTCAAGTTTTTGGCACTTGAACTTTTTATTTGAACTGCACAATACAAGTATTTTTCAGATTATTTCTTTGCCATTTAAATGTACTCACATTAATCAAGTAGAGTTCGCTGCGATGACTACGAAGTTTAAAAGGGCTCCAGGATTTTAATCATGTCTAGAATAATATAGAAAGGAAACTCTTTCCCTTACTGACGACAACTAGATTTTCATGGCAGTGCAAGATTACATTATAAAACCTAAACATTTTGAGAATCGTACACAACTGAATAGACCATGATTTTGTCATATTCGATGTTATGTTTACTTACACAAATATGACGCCATCGCGTCTCTATATGATCTTAGAAACCAAAAATAATTATTATTGAATATATTGTATAAATAAACATGAACATACAAAACCCCTATCCACTGTATCTGAATGAACCGATAAAGGAAAAATCAGAGAAGTCTCTTTCTCTCATTCTCTTCTATAAATATTTTCTATTACTTGAAATAATCTGAATCAAATACTTTTTTCTGATATAATGCATATTTCCGCCTAATTGAAATTAGTACGGAACAATATTATGATATAGAGTCTATAATGGAAAGTAAAATAATTGTTACAGAAGCAGATTAACAGTTTCAAAAGTTTTTTCTGTATCCTTTCAAAAGTTTTTTCTGTATCCTTTCAACATAATGTATGACTTATTGCTTCATTGTTAAATGTATGCTAAACATATGTACATATGTGAATAAAATATTGTTAAAACTAAACGAGAATAATATAACCTGCACCGCAGCCACAGTGTGACATACTTATCACAACTTGTACCCTTATTTCTGTATGACATGTTTTTCAACTTTTCCAGGTATCATTTGTTCGCTACCAGCCCTCCAATCCACATGTTGACCTCGCAATTCTAGCCAAATCTGATTACTTCATCGGCAACTGTATATCAACATTTACAGCTTTCGTCAAACGAGAAAGGGACGTCAACAAAAAACCTTCAAAGTTCTGGGACTTCCCACCATCAGTCCGCGATGAATTGTAACACAGTTTTAAGACAAATGTTTTTATGCCCCCGCCATTTTGAAGAATGGTGAAGGGGAAATTAAGTGTTATCCCTGTCTATTGGTTTGTTCTATATTTGTGTCTGTCTATTAATCCATCAAACTGGTTTTTGGTGAAAAGGTCTATATATCTAATTGATATTTGTTGTATACCGGGTAGTTCAATATTTATCAACATCGGTCACATTTTTCAGGTGTTATGGTCCCGTTTTCCTTCATTTTTGGTAAATATACTTAGCCATAGCAAAGACATCCATGTCCTTTGAGCATATTTTTTTATATATTTTATATGTTTGACAGATATATGATGCAATGGTTGAACTTTAATAAGATTACACCCACTTTAGAACTGTAATGTAGACATCAGTGGGAAACAAACATTCCAATTGTGAAACAACACAAAATCCAGAAAAAAACAAAGAATCTTCAATTCATTTCATTTTCAAGTCTGCTACAATAACTATGTTAGATAACTCTTGCTTGAATATAATGCAAATTATTGACCTTGTTTGACTTAGAAATTCTGGTTAAAGTTTTGCGTGCAAGTACTATCAAGTCCATACCTCATGAACCACTCATTGTGTTTGATTAAAACTTTACTAAAGCATTCCCAGTCATTAACTCTACTACAATAACTAAGTTAGATAACTCTTGCGTTTAAAGTTTGGTTAAAGTTTTGCGTGTCAGTACCGACAAGTCCATATCACACCAACCACTCAAAGTACTTGATTGAAACTTTACATATGGTTTTGTAGTCATGAAACCAACTAAATTAATCAAGTGGGATAACTCTTGCCATATTTTTTTGCAAATTTAGGCCTTTGTTTGACTTAGAAATGTTATAACTCAGCAGTGTCTGCATGTATTGAATGGAAACATCATACAAGGTATTGCAGTTATAAGACTTACTCAATTTGGTTTATTTTTTATTTGCTTGGATTTGTCATCAGTCTCAATCAAATTTGTACTTTTGTGACAAATATTCGAATAGTCAAGCGCACTGCCCCTCCGACAGCTCTTGTTAATGTTTTTTGTTTGTTTTTTTAATTAGGTTTAACACACTTATATGTAATATTCAGTATTATTGATGGAGGATCATACTGAATCTGAGTAAAGTCACCATCTTTCCACAAGTAACTGGCAAGTTTTCTCACATAAAGTATTTGAACCGAGTTGCAGGGCCTGAACCCAGGACCTCCGCAATGAGAGATGAATGGTCATTAGATGGCAGCGCCTTATACCACTTGGCCACGGAGGACCCCTAAATGTATTTTGTGAGATATATTATGCAATTGTTATGCTTGAATTAATTTGGAATCTCCCATCATATACAGTTGAAACTTGTTATGTCAATATCACTCAAGACAATATTCCGGTAGACTAAGTGTCAATATATTTGACCGATCCCAGATTTTCCCTTTCTTTGTAAATGTAATATATTCCTTTTATCTCAATATTGTCTGTGTCAATTTTTTGGATATCTCGATCCAAGTTTTAGTTCTTAATTGATCATTTTACATCTTCAATTAAATGTTTGTCTCAATATTATAATTAATGACACAATATTTTTTTTGTTTCCCACGTCATGTGAAAATCTGCCCATGCTTTTTTTTAAAGTTTGGTTAAGACACAACACTAATTATCAGTCATAGTAATTATGTCAGTTTTAATGACTGTAAAAGTGTTGCAAATACTGTGTCATTGAATTGAGTGATTGATGTAAATTGTATCATTTGATTCAGTCAATCAGTCTCGTGACAGAACAATTTATATCTCACACTGCTGAGCAATTCAAAGAAGGAATATAAGTATTTATCACGACAGTGTAATTCTACTGCATAGACCATAATATGAAAGCGAAATTACAATTGACATAATACTGACGACAATATCAGGTAATGAAAACAAATGTTTATCTTAAGACAAAGTCTATGGCAATATTCTGATATCTCAAATGTTTTTTGGCATTCCCTCCAATATTGAGATAATGAGTTTCAACTGTGCATCTTTTAATGTTTAAAGTCTCATCAAATGACTATTAACTTTCATAGACCGAAGCTTTTTTGTACTACAGCTGTATCATAAACACAATACAAATGTTATTTTTCTTAAATGTACACAGGTAAAAATGCAACGCATGTTAAACGTACATTAAACGTATGTTAAACGTACATGCCAAAACATACGTTTACATATAAATAGTATCACGCGCGTTTAACATACGTTTCTGGACATACGTTTAACATATGTTAAACATATGAATTGAATCACGTATGTCAAACCTATGTTTAACATGCGTTTAACATATATTTCTGTAAACGTATGTTTAACGTGCGTTTCTGATTATCATATGTTTCTTTACGTATGTTAAACGTATGTTTTGAAATGTATGTTAACCAAAATGCATGTAAAATATACGTTAAACGTATGTTTAACATATGTTCGACAAAACATATGTTAAACATACATGGCATTTTTACCTGTGTATCAAAGTTCTTAAAATGGTGTTGATTGAACAATAAATTTCAGATTTTAAATCTTTCCCTTAAGAATTTTGTAAATTTACGAACTGTAGTGGAAGGAGCTTCAGATTTTGTAAATGTTTTTGTATCATACAATTATATGCTAAATTCAATAATTTGTCATCTTTAACTGCTTGAAAATAACTGGCACATAGTTTTATAAGGTTTGAGGTTTTCTTTCTTCATATTTAATAAACTATTTGATTTGATTATTCGGGATCCATTTATCAACTATGGTTTGGACTTATTCTGCGAGAACTTTTATCATTAAATGAAGCAGGATTGTTCTATTATTTATTGAGTTGTTAACATGATAGGTTGTTCTTTAGGTTAATGGTACCATTTGCTAGCCTGTAAGAAACTTGTATCTTGAAGTCTGAAGGCTTTTGTGCACTATAGTCACTAAAATATGTGCAATACCTTTGTCTACCTAAGAAATATGTCATTTGAAGAGCTTGACATAGCGCGATGTTGTGAATAATAATGAAACAGAAAATATCAGTAGATGATACGGTAGATATCAAACTGTAGAAAAGGTGTTGTATTTATCTAAGGTTTATAGTAAATGGTGTCATCATGTTTTTCCATGTTATCTATACATTTTCGTCTTGCATATATATGTCAGTTTTATATTTCTTTTATTTTGAAAAGATAAAACTATCTTACATTCTCTATAAAACTTAATAATTTGCTTATGAGTGCTAGTAAATACAAATCTGTATTTGAGGCCGAGTTAAGTGTTCTGGCTTTAAAGGGAATTAATTTATCAGGATTTTTCAAACTTAAAATTGACTAATATATATTTTTTCCAATATATCATACCTATATATAGTCACAGACCCTGTATTGCCAAAATATATATGATTTAACCTGTCAAAATAATATATTAAAAAGGGATTTCCTAACGTTGGCCTAGGTTAGACTTAAAAAGATTTCACGCTTAAAAGTGCAACATATTCTGTGATGTATTAAATGAGTCACGTAATTTCATTTTGATTTCAAATTGATCAGTTATACACAGGGGTGGATCAGATTTCAGTTTAGAGGGGAGGGGGACACAATACAATATCTGAACGGGCAAACACAATTTCAGTAGAAATATAATGCATTTTAATAACATGTGGGAGTTTAGGGGGGAGAAGGTGTACGCCAGGTTTTTAAGAGAGCAGATCCGCCATTGGTACAGGTTTACACATAGTAAAAATTGTTTCATCTTAGAAAGAGTCTGAATGACGTCAAGCAGTTGTCTTATGCTGTCTATTTTTAGAATGGGGATTTTTGTTTAAAGTTCGCTACTTCAATTTAAATATCAATTTTGTCACATTTTGGTAGATTTGCCATACCAAACCATTAGGATTTGATATATTAATGCTAATGAGATGGTTTTAATCATTTTAATAATTATTTTATTTTTTAAAACATTTCTAGCTTGGCTTTCTTGATATACTCTCTTTAAACATAAATTTCTCTATAATTTGTGTTTGGGTCAGGTACAAAGTTGATCATGAAAAAAATGTTTTATATTTTTAAGGTCCTGTACAGTAAGACAGATATTTATTTGTTTGATGAGATATTTGTGTACACATCCAATTATCCTGAGATAAAACAAAATTGTAATGAATGAGTGACTGCCATTATCCCATTCACAGCCATAGAAAGTGATTAAACATTCCAGTTGTGTTTTGGTTGTACCACAATCTTCATATATAGTATTTATATAAATGTAAAAATCTAGGCGAGTTTATGTATGTTTGTGGCTAATCAATATTTTTATATTTTATAAAGCATAAAGGCTTCTCTGTGAATTATTTTTGATAACATTACTGTTTAACCTAGTGAAATTATGAATGGTAATTTCATTGTTTCCAATCATGAAATAAGTTTGTTAATTGGTGGCACTGTTCTTAGGATGGAGAAGGTTTTTTTTCTAATTTTGAATTGTTTAATTTGATTTTATGCTTCACATGTGTTAAATATTTATTTATAAATGCTGATTTTGAAATGTTAGGTGCTCGAAGAGTCAGTATACAGATATAGCATTAATATTTATCGGTATGTAATACAATGTTTAGTCTTTTGAGATAACTAGCATGCGGAAGGTCATGGGTTCAATCCCCGGCCGGGTCATACCAAAGACTTTAAAAATGGTACTAGAAGCTTGAGTTTATTATTAGAAAGACAAGATAAAATCTTAATTCCAAACATATCATTTTTAGCATAGTCATTTTTTTAAAGCAACAAAGGGGTTATAAGGAAATGATTTTAGCAATATAACAAACACGTTTAATTTAAATCAGTTTTGTTATAATAAAATCAACTGCATTAAGGAGGTTTCATGAGTTTTTAAACAATGTGTAACACTACGATTGGTAAATGAGAGCGCAGTATTTTTGTTACAGTATATTAAATGTATTCAATTTTATATTTAACATTAAGTGTTGCCCATGTCTGTCCGTTTGTTCACTGTCCGTCCATCCGGTTTTCAATCATTAACTTTTGAAAGGGTTTATATATTTAATCAAGTTCAATATTTGTCAACTTAAAGGAGTTATAAGCCCCTTTTCTGCAAGAAATTGGTTTCCGAATAGCCAGGGCATTCGTGCCAACAGACATATTTGTTGTCTAGATACATTTACCAGTAAAACAGTTAATGGTGCAACAGTCTTGGTTTATTATATTATACTGTATACTATGAAAATACAAATGCCAAAATAAAACAATGAATAAATTTATTGTGAAAAATTACACATTGTTTTTACATTGCGACACTGTTTACCCCGATTTCAAAGCCGAGTTGAGTCTTTAATGTTAATGTGTGTTATACATTTTCTACCCATGCTTCTCCTAGGAAGTGTTGATGTGAGTTTTTTAATCTGTATGTTAATTTGTTGTACATGTAGAGTGAACCTGGAATCTTCCTTCCCGTTGAATAATCTGCAATGTGTTGGTACGTTGTAAAACCCCATTTATTCATTCTCCCAGGCAGGGACATAGCGGAGAATACTAAAAAATGTGCTTACCCTATCAACATTACCGATGTGCTGTGAAGTGAGGGAGTTGTACTTTTTCATAAAAATTTATATAGGTATGATTATAGAGGTGCTTTCTTGAACTGGCCTGACTCTATAATTACTCTCAGAGTTATCTACCCTGGCATTGTTTAAATTTGCTTGGTTAGATCTTGCACTCCCATTTTTCAATGGATCAAAACATAAATAGAGTGGTTATAATTGTATAACAATAGTAGCAGAGCAAAGTGTTCCTACAGCGCCTTTACCTGGACTCTGCAGGAGAAAAGTTGAAAGTTGAAAAGTCCCTGCCATTTCCTAGCCAGGTGGGGGTCCCTTTACACCTGTTTCTGTTGGTCAGGGGTCATAAATTTTTACTGTCAGGGGTCACGTATTCCCTTCAAATCTGTTGCTGTCAGTTTATAATAAGAAATTGAACAAATTCTTGAACTGGCATGAGATCATTATAATTAAAAATTATTTCCCTTGATCTGTCAAAATTTGCTCTTTTAAAGGCTCATTAAAACTTCCGAAACGGTCGTTTTTAGTTTTAATTTTAGTCAGTTTTACTCTTCCAGATGACTAGACTGAATGTTTATTTGATCACTGAGAGACTTTGTGAACGAAAAAATAAATGAAAAGAACATTATTAGTACATAATTAAGAACAGGTTTTGTTAACAAAGTAATGTTCGTCTCTTTCGATAAACACCTTCGGCAGAAAACGGGGAGTTACGAAGCTTGTTCAGAAACGCGTTGGCCGGTAATATATGATCAATTCACTTAGTATGGGAAGGAACTGTTGGGGATACGATTAAAAATTAAATAATTGCTTGCGGTGAGAGTTTTTAAGAACATCCCCTTTATTCACCTCAGTGCATTAATAACTGGAACCCTAAAGCTAATTTATTGTAAGTAAGCGACGAATCATTCATATAAAATTAAACGTAAAATTACTATTTTAATAACTGTACTAAACAAACCACCCTTGGTAAGCCTCTCAATATTGACTACAATAAAGTGATTTGTGACGTAATAGCGCGTACGATATTATAACGCGTATATGCAAGGGAGGATCTTGACCAAGAGTTAATAGACCAAACTAGTATTCAGTACTCATTGTTTTTCAGTGCGTATAAATAATATAATGTGTACTGCATTCAATACAGTTCTATTGCAGACACCAAAATATTTTTTTTAAAACAAGAAAACCCAATAACGATACATAATATTAGTAAAGCTATAACTTTTTTAATCTTGTTAATGAACCCCTTATCGTAGTCTTAATCCGCACATCACCATTGCAGTATTCATTTGTGTCCTTCCCAACACTAGCGGAGGTACAGTCGGAAAGCAACCGAGTCATTACGGAATTACAAAAATGTAAACAAAAGTTAAAAGTTTGGTCCGCTTGTCTAAGAAAAACACATTTTGATTTAAGCTTATTTATTTTCTCGCTTTTTTAAAAACAGTCACTAAGGGATCTACAGGAATGGTTTTTAGAAATATCATAAACACATTTAATTACAATCATTTTTGTTATTATCAAAAAGTCTGCATTTCGGAAGTTTAATTAGGCTTTAAGTTATAAACACAATTTAAATGTTGCATAGATCATCAAATATGAAATATATGGTGTGTTGACAAGGTATGGTAAGATGGCGATTCGCAAACGATCCATCACTTCTAGGTCTTCAGCTCAAGTGAGCTTATATAAAATATAATGTGGTTATTGAATGGAACTAGCCACAGTATTTTGTAAGGAATGTTTATTTGAGAAATACGAGTAAAACACGTACAGCAACAACAATAGTATGCTGAAATGTAACATGATTATTACATCACATGTGCAGTACATAACATTCATATAATACATAACTGTGTGGTATATTATGTGTAATACATGACATATGCTGTCTTATCACATATAAATATGAAACAATAATACATAACCCATATAATATATAGTTTGTATTATATAGTTTAATATTATATGTAAAATACAACATCTGTAATCAATGACATATGAATATGAAACAATTACACATATAATATATGGTTTTTATTATATAGTTTATATTATATGTCAAATACAACATCTGTAATCAATTACATATGAATATGAAACAAAAACACATATAATATATAGTTTATATTATATGTAATATACAACATATGTAGTCAATTACATTTGAATATGATACAATAATAAATAACCCATATAATATATATTTTATATTATATGTAATATACAACATATGTAATCAATTACATACGAATGAAACAATAACACATAAACCATATAATATATAGTTTATCTTATATGTAATATACAAAATATGTAATCAATTACATACGAATATGAAACAATAATACATAACCCATATAATATATAGTTTATATAATATGTAATATACAACATATGTAGTCAATTACATATGAATATGAAACAACACATAGTTTATATCCTGTAATGTGTGTAGTCCACTGCACATGTGTGTAACATTTGTAGTACATAATGCATATAGTGTAAAACACATGAAATACTTTACACATTTGTGTATTATACATAAAAAGGTGTATAGAAGGCATAACAAACAAGCTGACTTATATGTCTATGTACAGATGAACTTCCGTCACAGACGACAGACCAATATCAGTTATATCATAATGTTTTAATTAGTTCAAACTTACTTATATCACATCAACTACATCTCTCTTCCTGGGTAGTTAAAAACATATTTATTTTACATTGATTGTGAAACAAGTTGTTACAACTTATACAAATCATGCTCATATTCTTCCTGGGTAGAATCAATTCTAAGCATATGTGGAAAAAGGTGTGTTGCTCAATGAACTCGTGACCCTCTGATCACGGGGCTGATGCTCTACCACTGGACAATGGCCTCCACACACACACACCACTTCTTCCTGAGTAGTAACACACTTGTACACACTTAAGGCAAATATATGATGTGCCTCGCAATCCACCACTCTCTTTTACTTCAAAGTTTTAATTGTCGACTAAGTTTCACAAAAAATGCAAGATGAAGAATTATTCATCATATTTTTAATAGTCAGCTAAGTGAACTTTGGCCCAAGCTAGGCTCAAATCATGCAGAAATTATTTTCCGTAAAAACAACCAATTTAAACGCCAATTAAAATTTGATAATTGTCAAATTGACTTAAAATTATTTTTATTGCAAGTTATTTTCTGAAACACAGCCCTGTTGTCCGTTTCACATCAAAAGAGAATAAAAACATGAAACAGTACCAAACAACATTCCTGTTTTTTTTTTAGCAAAAACAAATTGCAGGTTTAGAAAAATTATTTTTTATCTACACTATCTTGATTAAATCTCAACCAACTCTCAGACAAGCTAAAATCAATCTAATGCCCTCATCATAGATGAAACAGCTGATCAAATGTCTAATTTCTTACCACAGACTTATATAAAAAGGGATATGAAACTTCAAACTTGCAACTAATTGTCAATAAAGTAGATAAAATAGTAATTGCAATCATTTTATTCAAACAAAATTCAAAGGCAACTGATTTCCGAGATGTTCAGAAGATGAGATTATTGAAAATAAAATTTATGATTTAAATAAATGAATTGAAAATAATTTTATTGTGGATGACATTTTGATATTTGTCAGTAGAAATATTGTGACCAAGAGTTCATATGTTACGAAAGTAACGGTATCTGTAAAAATTAACGTATTGTAATTCAGTTCCGACAATGATGGTCCCATTTTGAGGAATGACATTTCATGATTTAGATGGTTTGCCTGGCCTTATGACCCTACGTCTGATGGTTTACAACATTCAGAGAGATTACTGCCGTGTATATCAAGGTATAATGTCAAGGTACAACAAACAATACTGAGTGAAAATACAACAAGATGACAAACTTTGGCAATAAAAGAGCACCAAATTCACAACCATACAATTCACCCATTGAAGTGAGAGTGCATTGCACATAAGTACACAATGATTTATAATTAGGCCATAATTAATTAATTTCTAGATTTTCATCCAAATTGCTTCAAAATAGGGACAGAGGTGCAATTACATTTTTTATTCTTTCAGATATTAAAATGGATATGTCAAAATAGGCCTATAGGAGATGAAATGAAAGAAAATCCTAAAAAGATCAAAGGGTTTGAAAAGCAGTGACGTTTTGGCAAATTATGGTCCCCGCTGTTCAAACAAAAACATTTATTTTTTTACCACTAAATATGTCAGAGCATGTAAAAAAAACCAGGGGGTGGGGATGAAAATCTAGAAATTAATTTTTATGGCCTAAAACATAATGTTTCTGTTATAATTGCCTTTCTTTATATACATAAATGTGAACTCTCTCGCATTGTGTGCGAGTCTTCTGGATTGAAAACAAAATCCCACTATTTGTAGCAGTCATGTTCCATTATCTCCCGCAATCACAAATCTCTATGTATCAGTGCATTTCCTGTTCATATTGTTGTAATAAAACAGACGAAACAAAGACCTCTGCAGTGGGAGGTTAGTGAAACCGAGTCAGTCACAGAATACCCTGTAGACAAGTGTTAAAACATACTACTACGAAGACCTTTCTATATATATATATATGATAATATGACAAGTTTTGGTAACAAAGCAATAAAAACTAACAACTCGGACAATTATGACATCACAAAAATAAAATAATTTAGAACAACTGGCACTCGCCAATATGATTCTGAAAAGTAGGGGCTTGCCAACATTATTACCAATAAATTATGCAAACTTTAATGTAACTATGTAAATTTTCAGTAAGGGACTCACCAATTACATTATTCAAAACTTCAATTAGGGACTCACCAATATAATAATGTTAAACTTCTATTGGGGACTCGCCAATATAATAATGTTAAACTTCAATGAGGGACTCACCAATATAATTATGCAAAATTTCAATTAGGGGCTCACCAATACAATAATGTTAAACTTCTATTAGGGACTCACCAATATTATAATTTTAAACTTCAATTAGGGACTCACAAATATAATTATGCAAAATTTCAGTTAGTGGCTCACCAATATAATAATGTTAAACTTCTATTTGGGACTAGCCATAATAATGTTAAACTTCTATTTGGGACTCGCCATAATAATGTTAAACTTCAATCAGGGGCTCACCTATGTAATAATGTTAAACTTCAATTATGGACTCGCCAATATAATTATTCAAAACTTCAATTAGGGGCTCACCAATAAAATGATATTAAAATTCAAATAGGGGCTCACCAATATAATAATGTAAAACTTCAATTAGGGGCTCACCTATATAAATATGTAAATTACTATTATGTTAAAAGTCAATTAGGGGCTCACCAATATAATAATATTAAACTTAAATTAGGGGCTCACCAATATAATAATATTAAACTTCAATTAGGGGCTCACCAATGTAATGATGTAAAACTTTAAAAAGCGACTCACCGTTACAATCATGGAAAACTTCAATTAGGGACTTTAAATACATTCTATATAAAAAGTAAGTAATTCCTTAATAAACAAAATTTATTAATATGCTAGTGAAGAATTTTATACAAATATGAAAATATGTAGTTTATTGATTTGTGTTATATTTATTAAAACACATGAGGTAAAATGGTGTAATAATGCTTAAATTATAAAGTACATGTATCTAGAAATGTGTCTACCGGTATGCCCCACGCTACTGATCAGAAACCAGTTAAGTCATAAAGGGGCCATAACTTCTGTAAAATTTGACTGACAAGACAATTATCGAACTCGGCTTATAGTTTATAATTATACAGCGATACACCAAATATTAATTAAATAAAAAGACCCAATGAGATGTTATTGATCAGCACTCAATTTTTTACCTTGTACGGACGAATGAAGGAATGAGCGGACGGCCAGAGGTAACAGTTAATGCCCCTTCTCTATTCTTCAAATGATTGGGGCATAAATAGCATGTATTGTGCAAATAAATTTTCACAAGAAGATGATTTTAAAAATTGAAAAAATTTATATCAGCACTCAGTTACTTTTCAGGCCTTCTAAAATTCCAAAATGCAAATCGGTCCAGGTTTTTTACTACCGTAAGAATTGCACTTATTTTTTAAAAAAATCACTATATGATATATGCATACCCCACCCACCATGTCAGCTGCACCATGTATTTTCTCTGTTTATTCATTAATAGGGAACTATTTCAAGTTTATTTGTGTATTATTTATAACATACTTTATCACATTGTGTACATTTTAATGACTGACATTATGTTTCCGCTTTACTGAATAATTTTCATTATATTAAAAACGCTCGTTCGAACTGGAAGTGACGCAAGTTCCGGAAGCTGTGTGAAATAATCATCGTGGAAACCAATGTAACAGTTCATTCAACTTTTTATTTTTGATATGCGTTGTGCTGTAGCTAGCCACTATGTACAATTACCAAAACCAGCTCGTATATATAGTTATTTTAAAACAAGTGAAACAAATAAGTAACACTGCACGTTTTATCAAATATTTCAATGACGCAAACAATATTCGGTCCGACCGTCCCAGCTTTGGCAAGCGGTATATCAAAGAAATTACGGACGCAAACACAATCTTTTGATGAACCGACAGAACGCTATGGGTTGCTGATAACACATTAAAGGCGTGCTACATAGCGATAGACTGTTCCGATAAACTCCCCCTTATATCATAAATGGTTTAGTCAAAATTGACATCATTTCGCACAGCAGGTGAAAAAACAATCGGATTATTGGGTCAAATGATATTGCCACAAGGCATATTTCACAGGTCATGGTGAGAGCAATTTATGAGATTTTATACGACCGATAGAAAATATCTGGACCGATTTTTTATTAAACTTTGAAATGAAAATCGGTTTAGAACTTCAGAAATCGGTCCAAAAACCGAAAAACCGGCAATTTTAGAAGGCCTGTTACTTTTGTCTTTCAATTTTGTTTTTGTCCGTTCTCTGTGAGGTTTGACAATTCCAGTATTGAATGTCTACATGGGCACCGGCATGACATGCTGCGACATTATAGTAACAATAACTAATATTGGTGCTGCACCAATCATTTCAACACTTTTCTACTTATTTTTTTTAACTAATTTCAAAACTTGTTTACATTTATTTTGTTTGCCGCACCAATATTTTACCAATTTCAGGGCTTTACATTAATGCTCGACAGACTGTCCGGGACAACTGAATCATGGATGCTACCCAGAGTGGACAAGTGAAAATTCAGAAATTAAACATGGCATCTATTTTTTTTGCACATTGCCAGTTTTTTAAACTTTAATAAAAGTTTATTTAGTTATTCTTAATTTTATATCCATAGGACCTAAGTACCATAATTCTAGATTAAAGAAAGGACAAAATGTTTTTTTTTGTTATTTTGGCAGGACAAGCAGATTTTAGAAATACTTTTCCGACTGTACAAGTGAAATAAAAAGTTAATGGAATTGCCTGATTTTTTTCATGTTTTAAATTATCTTAAATTTGGACAATGGTGGCTTTATCAGTAAAATGTCACTGTCAAAAAATTTCAACTTTTCTAGAATGACTCAATTTTTAAATACACAATGCATGCAATAAGCAACATCCAGTTCCTGATTAAGTTTTAATATAAATGTGGTAGATACAAGTCTCAATATGATGACACCCGTGCTTATAATTATTGCATTTTTTTTCTATTTTGAATTATGCAAATATTTAAATTCAAATGTGATATGATTTTTCATACAGAGGGGCATGATAATGCATAAAACTAAACAAGCATGGACAAAAATAAGCTGAAAAAAAAGCTTTATAAATACATGTACAATGTATAAAACAAAAATTATCTATTCGATTATTGGACCAAGATGCATTGCCTTTAGTTTAAAACTCGAAATATAGACTGGTTTTCTCTTCTTTTTTTGTAACTGTAAAAAATAGTGTGTTAAAGCCCAATAATTATTATAATTGACAAAAAAACATTTTAAATTATTATTGTCATGACTATTTATGCTGAAGTTTATCTATTTAACACTTTACTCCATAGATACGCGTTTTCCCGCACCAATTACAGAAGGCCTTTGAAAACACTCTGTCAGTTAATATAAACATAATTCATCCAATAAATCAAAAGCCTTCTATATTAAGTGTCCAAAGGCACATATATTAGAGGTGTCGAAAGGCATCTACATGAAGTAAAGGGTTAAACATTCCAAAATACTATCATGTAAAGAGATTTTCAAACTTGGCCTACATGCCTGGGTTAGACTAAAATAGATTTCACCCCACTTAAAATTACAATGTATCTTGTTAGGTATCAAAATAAATCATGTGATATCATTTTGTTTAGTTTTGACTAAACATATTTGTAACGTATCAATGAATTTGTTTCATCTTAGAAAATGTCGAAGTGCCGTAAAACACAATTCATTCATTCATTCATCTTAGAAAAGAGCCCAAATGACAAGGTGATGGTTTTTAAGCTATATACAGTCAAGCCTGTGTAAGTGGTCACCTCTATTAAGCAGCCACTTGTCTTAAGCAGCCATATTTGCTATTTCCCATTTCTATGCTTTCATATAAAATTAACCTGTATTAAGCAACAACCTGTCTTAAAAGGCTACTTTTACTTCTTCAACTGACTGGTTGCTTAAGACAGATTCAACTGTATGTGTAATGTTTATTTTTTGAATAGGGACTTTGTTTTAATTTCACCATTTATTTGATTAAAATAACACTTTTTTCTAGTTTAGAGGGAATACATATACCAACTGATTATTGATATTATACATGAATGAAAATGAAATGCCTTTATTGCCTAGAGTATCTCAAATTAATAAAGATATACTAACTAATGGAAAATATATCTGACTGTTAGATAACAATTAAATAAGAAACTGAACTTTATGGATGTTTTAGATTTATTTGGTGTTTTACGGAATGGAAAATAAATTTTATGTACTTTAATGAACTGTCTGTGATTTTAACTTTGGTATTTTTGTTATGTTTAACTGAACTGTTAACAATGACCTAGCTTACTTATCTTACGGCTGCAGTTTTTTTTACCTGCAATTTTTTGTAATATGTTTTTTTTTTTCACAAAGTTAAATATGTTCTTAAGTATGTTTTAGAATATGTCTTTGTTTTATACACTGTATGTACTTTTTGTTTTGTAAAGCACTTTTGAGAGTATTTTATGTATGAAAAGATTGCTATATAAATATGGTCTAATAATAATAAAATAATAATAAAATAATAATAATATTTCACTATTAACTTAATTTTGACCGGTTACTTTAATATTCTTTAATCAATATAAATGAAATCGTCTATTAAAAACCAGAACCTGGTATCTACCCAAATTTCCGAAAATAGGGTTTTCAAATTATTAGTATGATATCTTGTAAACACATTTTGTCTCAAAATTTCAACCTTATATCTTAATTAGTTTTGAAGATATTGATTACAGATCAAACCTTGTATCTGAAATCATTCTGATTTTCACCTGCCAAAATCTTGTAGATGAAGATACTATGTATATTTGTCATTTATGCAACTCATTTGCATGCCAGAGTATATCACCTGTGCATACAATATTTTGGTTTTTAACTACCAGGAAGAAATCGGTAAAATCCCCAGAGCCAGAACAAAGTATATGACTATGACAGGTTACAGCTTTAACATGTGACAACTATAATCATCTGTACCATTTTGCCAAAACCTAGCATCTGGGGATACACATGTCTACTAGTAAATAAATACAAACAATATTCAGCCATACCCTGGTATTAAACAATACAATTGTATGGCTGTGTGAGAAATAGTGACAATGCCTGGTGTGGTAAAAACCAGTCCATATCATTTGTAAATGAAACATTTTAAAAGCAAGTATTTGACCAAAGAGGTGCAAATTGGTGTTGATAACCTGGTATATCAGATTTCATCTAATTGTTATTGTGTTGATGATAAGCAATAGTATGAACACAATCTAGAAAAATTTAAAAAGTGACACAAAATTATGAATTTTAAAGGTATGTAATTTTATGCATCGCTCAATATTATACTTAAATGCAATTAGATAAGTATTTATTGTACTAAAAATAGATATTATAAATAAATACCAAAATTTCAATAATTATTCTTGTATATGTCAACCAATTAGTTAATTCATTAATTAAAATTGTACTAATACTGAATAATTATATCAATTATTACTATGGTCACCGTAACACTTTTTGTGGTTATCGTGCATTTGCTCAAATTATAGTAACATGATAAATGGTTAGTTTAAAATACAGAATTATCATCAGTAAATAATTTTCTAGATGTAGCCATACGATAATGATAACGACCTTTATACCTTTGCCACACAGATAGAACAGTTTTTGGTTGAAAATGAAAACATATCTGGAAATGAAATAATTAATGTAACAAAAAAAAATGAACGTAACGAAATAACAACCATAAAAGAAATGTTTGATATTTTAATTGATGTAACCAAGGAAAATGAGTGTAACGATATAACAAACATAAAATAGAAGTTTGGATATTGTCAGTGTTGTCATACAGGAAAATGAGTGTAACAATATAACAACCATAAAAGAGAAATTTGATATTGCAAGTATTGTCACAGAGAAAAATGAGTGTAATGATATAACAACCATAAAAGATAAGTTGGATATTGCAAGTGTCGTCAGAGAGGAAAATGAGTGTAATGATATAACAACCCTAAAAGAGAAGTTGGATTGTGTAAGTGCTGTCACGGAGGAAAATGAGTGTAATGATATAACAACCCTTAAAGAGGAGTTGGATATCGTAAATGCTGTTACGAGGAAAATGAGTGTAACGAGGAAAATGAGTGTAACGATAAAATAACAATAAAAGAGAAGATGGATATCATAAGTGTTGTAACAGAGGAAAATGAGTGTAATGATATAACAACCATAAATGAGTTGTTGGATATTGTAAGTGCTGTCACAGAGGAAAATGAGTGTAACGCTATAACAACCATAAACGAGAAGTTGGATATTGTAAGTGTTGTCACAGAGGAAATGAGTGTAACGATATAACAACCATAAAAGAGAAGAAGGACATTGTAAGTGTTGTCACAGAGGAAAATGAGTGTAACGATATTGCAGCTATTAAAAAGAAGTCAGGTTATGTAAGTGCTATCACCGAGGAAAACGAACGTGATGATACAACAGCCGTAAAAAAGAAATCGGAAAGTGTAAGTACTGCCACAGAGGAAAATAAATGTAACGATGCAACAACCATGAAAGAGAAGACGGGTAATTAAAGGCTGTCACAGAGGAAAACAAACTTGATGATACAATAACCATAAAAGAGAAGTCGCATAATGTAAGTGCTGTCACAGATGAAAACTAATGTAACAATACAACAACCATAAAAGAGAAGTATATCACAGAAGTAAACAAAACTGCTAGAAAGACAATGGAAAGTGAACTTGGAGATAAAAGTGATAGTAAGAAACACTAAAATTCAAAGCGAATGCCTACAAGAAAAATATTAAAATACATTTCAAATTTTAATTAAGTGTACATACCAACCGGTACATCCAAAATAATGATAGTGATGCTGTAACATTTGCCCCGAACAAAAACACAAGGATAGCAAGATTGCAAGGCGGAGAAGCAAATTTCACACCTGTACCTTACAATCAGTCGTGTACACACCATGTTCACTAGTAAATGTGATGTATTGCATAAACAAATGGTGTTGTTATATCTTGTCTATACATGGTACAGGTGACAAAAGGGTAGCATATTATCTTTGATCAGAAATCAAACATTTCAATCTTTCAAGTTAGGAATCTTCAGTTGAACACATAATTCTATACTCAGGTGTATGACCTAGGCAAAACAGAAATCAGATCATGGTCACACATATCTATATTAATACCTAACATCAAAATAAATGACCATCAATGTCTTGAGAGTGGGCATAATGCACATGATATGCAGTTGTATGTACGCAGCTATTGAAGTAAAAAAAGTCAAAATCAAATATCTTTTTAACAAGCTAGTGGGACACTGTGATATCTATGACACTGCAAAAAAAAGTCCTTACTAAATAGTGACCCCGAAACATATGGATTTCAAAGAATGTCAGATATAAAACACCCAGAACAACAACATGGAAAATGGGCAAAAACAAAATAAACCAGCAAATAGTGGAGCGAATCATTGAAGATGATCCAGATACGTGCCACTTCAAATATGATTTTGACGAATTAAGGGAATATCAGAAAGTGAAGATGATGCGTAGTAAATAGTCAAAAGAACAACTGCTGTATTTGTACAAAGCAAAATTACAAATATCAAGTGCCAAGAAAAAGGACAAAATTGCTTTGTGAAAGAATGGTGGAATACCATCCAAATTCAACGAGTACTAAAACTTAAACATGTCCCATGTAACAGCATAGATCTATATACATGTAATGGTAGAAGACAAGACAGATGAACGGTGATAAGAAACATTCATTTAAATATTCAGTGTTCATGTACTTAAAAATTCTCAACTCAATGTCTTAGTATTTAAACTGTTTGAAACTAGAAATATCCAGGGTGTATAGGAAAAATGATTATAATGATATCAGAACCATGAATTGCAAAAAGGCACGATTTTAGGTCTGATAGTAATGCTATGTAATAGTATGTCAAATGTGTGTATAAAAATTGTGTAAATGTTTCTTTCATCATTAAAAGAAAACATAATTACAGCCTTATATACCTAAATTGCATGTCTCTAGATTATGAGAAATATAATCACATTGTGTGTGATAAAAACTCTTAATTGCTAATGCATCTATATGACTTTATCATGATTATAAATGTTATCAACCCACCAGATAACATGTTTTGTTTTAAAAAGTATCAGTATTTCTGCGACTTATGTTACAACCAGAACAGCATATGGCAATTTACAGTGTTATGTCTTTATCTTATTAGATTTTGGTTATCAAGTTGTACTGCCATACCATCGTATTCATGTATACTCTTGTATAGCAAAATAAAAACAGTACTTAACTCTTGCTTTTGTTAATGCCAAAATATTGTTTTGGTTAATACAACATTCTGCCTCTCCATTTATATACAATTTGTTATCATGTCCTTAAAGCTAAAGACTGGTATAGTTATATACTAGGTTCTGGCATAAAATATTTTCAGAAATGTCTGTTATTCACATATGCTAAATACATGCATCTATAGATACCAGGGTATGGTTGGCTGAAATAAAGAACACTTTTCATTTTGCTCAAAACCAGAACCTCTTAGCGGTAGATAAGATGTTTAACCTATTCATAAATACTGCTTTTTAACTAAATTTATTCTGCCAAAACCTAAATAGTCTTATATGTCATCATTTGAAGAACAAATAATTTGAAACATATGTATATTACTAAAGCATGTATTGATGAGTCAAATTGCTAAGAAGTTTGTGTAAATATGGATTTTTAAACATTTGACAACGTTTTTTCACGTTCCTGAACAATTTCAAAAAACGTAGATACCAGGTTTTGGTTTTTAACAGACGCAATCATTAATGTTGTTCTTCTGGATCACCTGGATGCTTTTCTCTGATTTAAGTTTTTAAATACGAGGGACGGTCATTATCTAGGTGGACTTTAGTTTAAATATTGCATAATATATGTCATATCGAAAAACTTGATGCGCACAGGTAGATGAGACCTTAGCAGATGATATGCAACAATAACTTTTAAAATCAAACAAAGCGTTGTACCAAAATCAGTCACTTATACATTGCATGTATACATGGTTATATGGACTCAACATATGAAGAACAGTATGCCGTAATAAGATTTCTTCGTTTTTTATTTTGAATCAACTTCAAAATAGGTTTAGGGATTCATGGATGTCACATAGCGCGTTTTATTCTTGGATAGCTCGTTTTCATGATGGTAGAAACGGCGTTAATAATAGACATGGCAGGGGGCGTCCAGCTTGCAAAGTGACCCCACAAATGGTAAAATATGTTGAATCTTATATCATGAAAAATCAACGAGTCACTTTGCAAGAAGTTGCTGATAGATTAAGCATCTCAAAGGGATTGGTATTTACGATTGTACGGGACAACCGTGGCTTGAGCAAGATAAGTGCTAGATGAGTGCCAAAACAGTTGTCAGCAGACCAAAAATTGGTTCACAAGACCACTTCTAAAGACCTTCTGGCTCGTCATTAGAGACAGGGAGATGGTTTTCTGCACCATATTGTGACAGGGGACGAAACATGGATTCATCACTCTGAGCCTGAATCCAAGGTGCCATCCAAACAATGGGTATGAGCTGGTTCCCCACCTCCAAAGAAATTCAAACAGTAACCTTATGCTGGAAAAGTTATGGCCATCATTTTCTGGGATTATAAAGGCGTTGTATTGACACATTATGTTCCAAAAGGTCGCACAGTTACTGCAATTATTCTGATGTAGTTCAACCAAAATTGAAAACAAATTTGTGTAATTTGAGGCCTAGACTCAGAATGTAGAATGTTGTTCTTCAGCACGATAATGCCCCATCACATACCGCCACCAAAACAAAGGACTTCTTGAAAACCTACACGTGGGAAACTCTACACCATTCTCCCTACAGTCCAGACCTTGTTCCCAGTGATTTATTTGTTTCCAGAATTAAAAAAAATACTTGCTGGGAACAAATATGCCAACAGAAGGGCATCGATCGATACTGTAAATCAGAACCTTTGACATAGGACTAAATGTTGGTTCACTGTGGGAACCATGAATCTTCCACACCACTGGAACAAGCGTATAATGAAATGAGAATACTTTGAGAAGGAGTAAAATTGAAATTTAAAAAAAAATGAGCCAAAATCAGCATGAGGGTTGTCCACCTACATAATTACCGTCCCTCGTATTTAAGTATACAGTCAAACCTGTTTAAGCTGTCACCTCTATTAAGCAGCCCCTTGTCTTAAGCAGCCACATTGGCTATTTCCAGTTTCTATGCTTTTAGAGCAAATTAACAATATTAAGCAACAACCTGTTTTAAAAGGCCATTTTCACTCATTCCCTTGACTGGCTGCTTAAGACAGGTTTGACTGTATATTCAGATGTTGGTGAAACAGGAGCCTGGTACATGAAATTAATAATTCAATCAAATAGGTTTACTTGTTTTGTATCAGTGTACAAACATGATATCATGAAAACCACGTAAAGAAATGACATTTCCAACATTTATCTCCCTTATGTCAGGGGACAGTTTCAATCATTGACCATTTTGCCCGCCTATAGGTAAACTCTATACAAAACAAGTGAAAATTAGAGAAATCTACTATAAAACAAAATATACTTAAGTAAAAAAATTCTATTCAACTATTGAGGCTGCCATATATTGATCAGACGCTCATTTAATAAATAAAGTATATAACTCATAATATAAAGCTTCTAATGAGTTGGATTGATGCAAACATTGTATAACTGTATTCTAAAATACTGACTTTCATGAAGTATTTGAATGACATGAATGAAAAGTTAGATAAACTGTTTGTTTTAAAGCTATTGAATGCAGCCTTAATTAAAATGTTTATTTTAAAGCTACTGAATGCAGCCGTAATTATAACTGAAGTACACTGAAACCCAAAAGTTATGTTGGCACTTTCATGCAAGCCTAACTACAATACAAAATAAGAATTTGATTTTTTTTCAAATGTTTGTTGAAGTATGTAGAGTAACTTCAACAGATTTTTAGATGTATTCTATAGTCTGGTTGAAAGTTATTGCCCTTTAAGTAAAACAGCATTTTGTTAAATAAAAGCACGATTCATCTAGTTAAACAACTGAAACTGTGTAAATGATGAAAGATTACACCACAGAATAAAAGACTTGTAAAAAAATTCATAACATGTCATCACTATATGTGCAATAATTTCTTTCATTCCCACATATTGTAAAAGGTTTATGATAACGGACTATACACATATAAATATGTAATCCATTCCATAGATAATGGGTTTTATTCCAATATCATGTTTCAGTCACATTACGATATTAAAACACTTGGAGACAATGTTGATATAATGATCTCTGCTCCTTAGTATGTTTAACAGGTTAAAGAATAATGAGACACGAGAATACACTGTTATGTATTCCAGTAACACAGAATGCAAATGTCATCTGAAAAATTAACAAAAAGGGTACATTACATATTTTGGGATAAAAAACAATGAAAACATGATGTTACATGAAAAATATGAAAGCTCAACTGCAACTATTAGTGTAACCAAGGGTTTTTGTTACACTAAGGGTTGCCACAGAGCTCTGTTTTCCCTATATAATCACTCTTAAAAGAGAAACAATTTCACACAAACAGTCCTGGTATATGGTCAGTACAGGTATAAATGATAATCTATATATATGAATTATCATTAATACTTTATAATATCATTAATATATATATATGGGTATAATAAAATTATAATATACACAAACAAAAAAACATGTGTCTGTTCCAGTATCAAGGTATATCAGCCAATTGGCACACATGATTAGGGGATATACTATGCTGCTGGTGACAAATCACTCCAATCAGGCCGTCTGCTTCCAACATCTGCTTCAGTTTCTGATTATCTGTGTATCTGCGTCCCTGTATCAATGGTTAAGGCCTGCACAATCCACGGGTCACATTTGGAACCCTCTCTGAACTCATCTTTGGACAACATTCCGTCTCGATTCTGGAACAAATTGGCAGCAATGGTGTTATAACC
Source organism: Panopea generosa (assembly GCA_029582155.1). Classification (NCBI taxonomy): domain Eukaryota; kingdom Metazoa; phylum Mollusca; class Bivalvia; order Adapedonta; family Hiatellidae; genus Panopea; species Panopea generosa. Next base: position 10,596,813 of record CM055905.1, on the reverse strand, counting down.
TTAATCAGCGGACTGATATAGACTGAGCAGGTTTTAGAACTCAATCTGCTACATGTCTAGCCATAGCTACTTTAATGAACCTCAAAATAGTACAATGTAATCAGTTGTGTTGTCATCCACACTGTATCATCTTCTTATACATTCTGTAGCTCTATAATTTAAATACAAATCCAAACAGTTCATCTAAACCACATAATTCCCATAAAACATCACTGTCCATAAATCCTCACTTTATCAACCCTCACTCTCCATAAATCCTCACTTTATCAACCCTCACTCTCCATAAATCCGCACTTTATCAACCCTCACTCTCCATAAACCCTCACTTTATCAACCCTCACTCTCCATAAACCCTCACTTTATCAACCCTCACTCTCCATAAATCCTCACTTTATCAACCCTCACTCTCCATAAATCTGCACTTTATCAACCCTCACTCTCCATAAATCCGCACTTTATCAACCCTCACTTTCCATAAATCTGCACTTTATCAACCCTCACTCTCCATAAACCCTCACTTTATCAACCCTCACTCTCCATAAATCCTCACTTTATCAACCCTCACTCTCCATAAATCTGCACTTTATCAACCCTCACTCTCCATAAATCCGCACTTTATCAACCCTCACTTTCCATAAATCTGCATTTTATCAACCCTCACTCTCCATAAACCCTCACTTTATCAACCCTCACTCTCCATAAATCCTCACTTTATCAACCTTCACTCTCCATAAATCCTCACCCCATTATTCCTCTCCCCAAAAACTTCACTCTCAATAAATCCTCACTATATATTAATCCTCATTCTCCATAAATCCTCACTCCATAAATCACTCTCTCCATAAATATTCACTCCATAAATCACTCTCTCCATAAATATTCACTCCATAAATCTTCAATATCCATAAATCCTCCCTCTCCATAAATCCCTCTCACCATAAATTCTCATTATCCATAAATCCTCACTCCATAAATCCCCCCTCTCCACAAATCCTCACTTCATAAATCCTCCCTCTGTAAATCATCACTCCATAAAATACTCACTGTACATAAATCCTCACTCTCCATAAATCTTCAATGTACACAAATCCTCAATCTCCATAAATCCTGGGCCATAAATCTTCAAAGTACATAAATCCCCACTCTCCATAATTCCTCACTCTTCATAATTGCTCCCTCTCCATAATTCCTCACTCTTCATAATTCCTCACTCTCCATAAATCCTCAATTTCTATAATTTTTTACTCATCATAAATCCTCACACCCCATAAATCCTCACTGTACATAATTCCTCACTCTCCATAATTCCTCACTGTTCATAATTCCTCATTCTCCATAAATCCTCACACTGCATAAATCCTCATGGTACATAATTCCTCACTCTCCATAATTCCTCACTCTCCATCAATCTTCATACCCCATAAATCCTCACTGTACACAATTCCTCACTCTCCATAATTCCTCACTGTTCATAATTCCTCACTCTCCATAAATCCTCACACTGCATAAATCCTCATGGTACATAATTCCTCACTCTCCATAATTCCTCACTCTCTATAAATCCTCACTTTCTATAAAGCTTTACTCTCCATAAATTCTCACACCCCATAAATCCTCACTGTACATAAATCCTCTCTCCATAAATCATCACTCTCCATAAATTTTCACTCTCAATAGTTCTTCTATCCATAAATCCTCTCTCCATAATTCTTCACTCTCTATAAATCCTCCCTCTCCATAAACCCTCACTCAATAATTCTCACTGTCCATAAATCCTCCCTCTCCATAAACCCTCACTTTATAATTCTCACTATCACTAAATCCTCCCTCTCCATAAATCCTAAATCTCCATTAATTTTCACTCTAAATAATTCTTCTCTCCATAAATCCTCTCTCCATAAATCTTCACTCTCTATAATTCCTTACTCATATAGATATATATAGAAATCATCACAGTGCTCAAATATATACCTGCCTACATGACCCAAAGATTAAAGTTTTGAACTTTAAGGTAAGTATGTCATACCGTGTCCATCTGAAAGAAGATTTTGTTTACACGTTTCTCAGGTGTGTCTTCATCTTGCGGTAAATCAATCAGGTTGCCAACCATGCTATAAATAGCATCGATGATGTCAATCATCTCAGTCCGAGTGATAAATCCATCGTTGTCCACATCATACAGGCTGAATGCCCCTGAAACAAGCATGAAACAATTGTGAATATTTTAATTTTTTTCCATTTGCATATTTAAGATTAAAAGTACTTTTAAATCATTTGAAATGTTACATAAATTTATGTGATGCATTGTACAAATAATTCTTAGGAAAATAAATTTTCTTTTAGCAAAAAGTAGTTGTATGATGTTTAGCGTTGCTTTCAACAATTTTTCGGTCATATCGCGACGGTGTCTACTTGAAATTCTATTTTGAGCGCTGTCACACTGGACTATCATGCCGCAGACACATGGTATGATACCCCACCCAGTCACATTATACTAACACTGGGCTGACCAGACCTAGAACTCTCCTCTAAATGCTGAGCGTCAAGCGAGGAAGCTTCTAGTACCATTTTTAAAGTCTTTGGTATGACCCGGTCGGGTAGCAAAAAGTAATCTGAAACAGCAAAAACCGAACAATTTTTGAAAAATAAACACTTTTGAACTAAACATGTGTCTGTCCACATCAATGCCCCTAATACTGATCTGACACCAATTTATTTACTGAAAATTAAGTAGAGAAGTGGCCAATCCCTGTCAAATTTGATTTAACCCTTTACTCCATAGATATGCATTTTCCCGCACCAATCACAGAAGGCCTTTGAAAACAGTGCAGGAAGAGTTCAGATTGCTCTTAATGAGCAATCAGAACACTTCCTGCACTGTTTTCCACTCTGTCAGTTAATATAAACATAATTCACCCAATAATTCAAAAGCCTTCTATATTAGGTATCAAAAGGCGTCTATATTAGAGGTGACCAAAGGTGTCTATATGAAGTAAAGGATTAATTTGTCAAAAATCAAAATTGGACTTCGTTTTATTATTAAACAGCTACACCAAATATTAAGTAAATACATAGACTAGTTCAGAAGTTAATGATCAGACATCAAAATTTTTACCGGATGCATGGACAGACGAACAAACAAATGGATGGACAGGGGTAATTTTTTCACCATTTTTCAAATGATGGGTTCATAACAAATCTCAATTAAAGTGCATCAAAACTGTGGCAGGAGTACACAGATGACACAGTTTACAATGCAACTAACTATTGGACAAGGGGCATAATTCTTGGATAAATAATCTAATAACAAAACACATTCAATGCTCACGTATTCACTCAAAAAATTTTTTTGGACATTGAAATTCTCAGCCAAATGGGACAATTCCAGTAAATTGTGTTTAAAATTGTTAAAGTCCTTACTATGATTACAAAATTTGTACACAGCAACTAAAAAAATGACAAAAAAACTTGAAATTTTTCTTCATTAACTGCAATGCTTTTTAATTCAAGATCATTTTGCATGTTTCAAACATTATAAACAAGAGCACCACAAGTGGGTGCAAACACTCTTCATTTTTCCAAACCTTTTAAATACATGTAGGTCAAAGTCAATGATGTAAACTTTTTAAATACGATGGGAGTCAGTTTACAGAATAAACGGTATTAGTGAAAAATAAAATAGATTTAAAAGAAAAAAAAAACAACAAGAAATGTCACGTGTAAGTGTCACATGCCTCTTAAATGGTCTGTGAAAATTACAATATATATTTTATAATAGGTAGTGATGTATCCATGAATATCAAGAGTCATGGACTGACATTTCAGACTAGACACGCAATTTCATGGGTTTTTTACATTAAAGTGTGACCTTGACCTTTGTGTAACCTTGACCTTGACACCTAATGTAAAGGTCTGAGTATTTCTACAGGTAAATGCAGGTGACACATCATCATGACATGTCACTTGTGTCAAGCTATTTTAAAATCCCTCCATGTAAAACAAAGTTACAGACCAGACATAAATATCAAACAAACTGAAAGTGTGACCTTGACCTCTGAGGTAAGGTTCTGGGTCTTAACATGACACTTCTTCATGTCATTTTGATCAATTGATAAATTGAGCCAAATGTTTTTTGAAATCCATCCATGTATGATAAAGTTACAGACTGGACTTGAAATCTCAAGTATTGTCGAACAAACTCAAAGTGTGACCTTGGCCTTTGAGGTGTGGGTCTGGGTCATACGTGCCACACATTGTCATGTCATCTTGATTAATTGAGCCAAATTAAAGACAAAGTTACAGACCAGACACCAAATATCAAGCAAATTGAAAGTGTGACCTAGACCTTTAAGGAAATGTTATGGGTCGTAACACAACTCTTCGTCATGTCATGTTGATCAACTGAGCACAGTGGTTTTGAAATGCACCATAGGTGACAAAGTTACAGGCTGGACACAAAAAAAAAAAATCAAACCAGAGCTGAACAAAAACCTTAAACCTAAGGTTTCAGAGTCAAAAGTTTAGAAATTTATGTATATTATTTCATTATTATATTACTTTAACCGGCGGACGACAACAACGCCGCCTGCCACCAGGGTCATGTTAATAGCTCTTCATTTTCTTTTTCAAAAAGCAAGCTTGCATCTAAGGTAACATACACATAACATTTTATGTATAAGAAATGAATTAATAATTCTTCACATGCTATTTTATCTATACGTAGGTAGTTAAGATATGCAAGTTTCCTATCCTTCTATATACTTCTATAAAAGTCCTTACATTAGTTACAGGCAATCATTTTTTTCCAATTCTGTTACCTTAGGTGCCAAATGAGGTTTTATCAACGTCTACATAATCACACAATTCTACCTATTACCGACACGTAATGACATTTTGATCATGTCTCGTCACACAGCAATTTTACTCACAATCCAATTTCTCATCCAGGTTTCCCCTCGAAGTAATTGATAAAGCACAAATGAATTCCTTAAAAGATATCAAACCGTCCTGAAATAGAAAATAAATTAATAACAAGTGTCGAGATAGGACCGTAACAATACATGAAAGCTATAGATATAATATATATATTGTGATAGTGAGGGTCCCAATAGCATGTAACCATGGCAACTGTCACTGTTAAATGTCGTGGATTACACATACTGTGTGACATGGTCATTAATTATGAAGGCAATTAGTAATTGATGAGATTAAAATAAGAGTCTGTTCAACTGTAACATTGTTTTCTGTTTCTGAGAAATATTTAAATAATTTACAAGTTATTTGCGAATCAGGTGCAATGAGTGATTGAGTGATGTCAGGACTCTTCTCATCCCTGAATAATAAAGCAATTTTTTATATTTTTCAGCAACGGAATGCAACAGCTGATTGAACTATTTACTACATCTCTTACATAATTTTTTATTAAATGCCAGTTTTTATAGCTCAATTACATATTTAACTGTTCTATGATTCAATTTCCAAAAGTAAAAGTTATCATTTATACTTGTAGAGATGTGTGAGCTCCAATACAAGAAAATTAATTTTGTGTCCGATGTACAGTAATGCCAATTGTAAAAAAGATACATAACATCATTAACATGTTAACATTTTTTATTCATTATTTTTACTTACATGCATATAGCACACACACATACACTAACACACACACACACACACACACACACACACACACACACACACACACACACACACACACACACACACACACACACACACATACACACACACACACACACACACATATACATATATATATACATATACATATAAACATTGCCCATACCTTCATATACATACACACACATATAAACAGCACCCACATATACAAAGTACTCATGCATACACAACCTATATTCCCATACATATATACAGTACAAACCATCTCGTATACATATACTCACACACACATTTGCATGCACACACACATATCCACATATTTAAAGTATTTGAAATTAAGTAAAATAATTCTAAGTACAAGATTTCTATTACTGGTTAACCTTTCAGGATCCAGGAAAGAGTGGTTAGGTTAACTGATAGTCTGTTAGTCCTCAATGGCTTAACATTACTATAAATGTTCAAACAAACAAATCTACCTACTCTGCTTCTAAAGAGAGGTCTGAAAACATCTCCAAAGCTGGACAGTAGTGTACTGGAAAGTGTTGGCCACTCATGCCAGAGGTTGCTGGTTTGATCCCTAGCTCAGCACTATATCAATACCTCTCTAAAAGCAACTCAGTACAAGTTCATAATTATAAACTCTGACCTTTCTTCGCAACGAATGAGCTGAAATATTTTAGTATACATGAGACATATCCAATAGTGAAAATTTACCTTGTTTGTATCAAAAATATTGAACACATATGCTGCAAATTTTTTCGGACTTCCATGTGGAAAAAACTGCTGATATATGGCCTCGAACTCCTGAAATTAGAAAAAAAAAGAAAATTGACAACATTTATGCGAAGTAAAGCAATTTCACACCGGCCACCAGCTGTATATGACAAATCAAGCTGACATACACAAATGCCTCAGGGTTACAATCACTTCTCTTGAAATGTTTCCAAAATGTGACGATTCTTCTTGGACTTGGTGTTAAAGAGCAACGTTGGAATGATTGTCACTTTTTATTCAAAGCTGGGAGTAACTGTTCCACAATTCAAGGATCACAATTCAAACCAGTTCAAGAACATATCTGAGATCATATGGTAATATAAACTAGTGTAAACAACTTAAAATACATTTGAAGGACAGAACATCAGTTGCTTCAGGGAAAGATTAAATGGCATCACAGTTTAGTAAAGTGTTCAATAGCAATGAATTGTTGGACTGCATGGATTTCCCTTCTCTTAGATTGGGAGTAAATAGACCTGATTGGGAAGATATCAGGTTCTGGGACTTAGTTATCTCATAATTAAATTATCTCATCAATGTTCAAACAATAAAATGTATTGATATTTGATATTTATACACAAGTTAAATTAAGTGCCCCAATTACAAGTCAATTATAGGTGAAACAAAAGGCTAATTGGTGCTATTAAATCACTCCAATAACAAGAGAGAATTATAAATCTGTTGGCAATTCCTTCTGGCAGTGAATCAAACTGGATAAAGAGTGCCTGCCGCCTGGCATGCCAGTATGACGCATGACATTACAACTTCTTGGTATAATTATATGGATCACTGGATGTGTATGATAGACTAGAAATATTTAAGATTATAGGCAAACTAATAGTAAGATAATCTGACCTCATTAAAACAATTTGTTTGCTTGTTTGAATCAAGGATTCATATAGAGAAGGAAAGGCAACTGACTGATATTTTGTGACACTCAAATATTCAAGCAAAATCTTGTAATATCTTGTTTTCAATTGTTTTAACTTTTAATTCTTAAATTACGTAATGAAATTCTCGTCAATACAATACCATTCCCAGCAATTTACGTTTAAAATTGCTGAAGTACTTCTGTTTTAAAAATATGTGTACTGCAGCTAAAATACCAACAAATTATAAAAAGTTTTACTTCAAACATCAAGACCTTTAATTCAAAATCATATTTCGTGATATTTTTTTTTTAAATCATCTAATATTGCATACAAATTAAATTTTATGTATAATAAATCAGTTGCCAGTAAATTATGAATGATTATTTACCAAATGATTAATCCTTGTGTGCTATTTTATCAAAATTTAATCAGGAAATTGAAGTTTCCTATCATTCTATATAAGTCCTTGTTTGAATATTTAACATCATATTTATATCATCTAGGGCTAACAGATGATCAGTTAACCTATTCACTCTTTCCAGGGATCCTATAAGGTTTGAAGCAATATCTGACCACTACCATTTCCACTAGTAATTGACTTGACAGTTAACATAACCACTGTTTCCTGGGATCCTGGAAGGTTAACCAGTACTCAAGCACACCCATCTCCACTAGTAATTGACTTGACAGTTAACATAACCACTGTTTAATGGGATCCTGGAAGGTTAACAAGTACTCAAGCACACCCATCTCCACTAGTAATTGACTTGAAAGTTAACATAACCACTGTTTCCTGGAATCCTGGAAGGTTAACCAGTACTCAAGCACACCCATCTCCACTAGTAATTGACTTGACAGTTAACATAACCACTATTTCCTGGGATCCTGGAAGGTTAACGAGTACTCAAGCACACCCATCTCCACTAGTAATTGACTTGACAGTTAACATAACAACTGTTTCCTGGGATCCTGGAAGGTTAACAAGAACTCAAGCACACCCATATCCACCAGTAATTGACTTGACAGTTAACATAACCACTGTTTCCTGGGATCCTGGAAGGTTAACCAGTACTCAAGCACACCCATCTCCACTAGTAATTGACTTGAAAGTTAATTAACATAACCACTGTTTCCTGGGATCCTGGAAGGTTAACAAGTACTCAAGCACACCCATATCCACTAGTAATTGACTTGACAGTTAACATAACAACTGTTTCCTGGGATCCTGGAAGGTTAACCAGAACTCAAGCACACCTATCTCCACTAGTAATTGACTTGACAGTTAACATAACCACTGTTTCCTGGGATCCTGGAAGGTTAACCAGAACTCAAGCACACCCATCTCCACAAGTAATTGACTTGACAGTTAACATAACCACTGTTTCCTGGGATCCTGGAAGGTTAACAAGTACTCAAGCACACCCATCTCCACTAGTAATTGACTTGACAGTTAACATAACCACTGTTTCCTGGGATCCTGGAAGGTTAACAAGTACTCAAGCACACCCATCTCCACAAGTAATTGACTTGACAGTTAACATAACCACTGTTTCCTGGGATCCTGGAAGGTTAACAAGTACTCAAGCACACCCATCTCCACTAGTAATTGACTTGACAGTTAACATAACCACTGTTTCCTGGAATCCTGGAAGGTTAACCAGAACTCAAGCACACCCATCTCCACAAGTAATTGACTTGACAGTTAACATAACCACTGTTTCCTGGGATCCTGGAAGATTAACCAGTACTCAAGCACACTTATCTCCACTAGTAATTGACTTGACAGTTAACATAACCACTGTTTCCTGGGATCCTTGAAGGTTAACCGGTACTCAAGCACACCCATCTCCACTAGTAATTGACTTGACAGTTATCATAACCACTGTTTCCTGGGATCATGGAAGGTTAACCAGTACTGAAGCACACCCACCTCCACTAGTAATTGACTTGACAGTTAACATAACCACTGTTTCCTGGGATCCTGGAAGGTTAACCTGTACTGAAGCACACCCACCTCCACTAGTAATTGACTTGACAGTTAACATAACCGCTGTTTCCTGAGATCCTTGAAGGTTAACCTGTACTCAAGCACACCCATCTCCACTAGTAATTGACTCGACTTGACAGAGATGCAATGCCATATTTCAATCATCATGGAGACCCTTGACATTGATGGGTCACGGTTTGTAATCCCTCACCTTTGAACCACGAATAAAAATGTGTCGATGAGCAAGGCAATCAGTTTGTTCTTACTCACTCAGGTGCTTCAAAGGAAAACATCGATTCATTTCTTGCAATATTGATTGATGCTTCTACTAACAATATGATAAAACTATGGAATATGGAAATAGTTGATTGTCTTGAATGAATGAATGAATGAATGGATGGTACGCGACGGGACAGGACGGATGGATGGATGGATAAATTGTGTTTTGCAGTACATTGTCACCTAATTAGGCCATTTTGTGAGATCAAAGAATAATAATTGTGATGATGACAATAATATAATAAATGAATAGTGTTAAAAATATAGTAAAACTATTTACAGTTAAATAAATATATATATATATTGATAAAAGATATAAGATAATAGTAAAATAATAACAAATGTATCCCCTCAATAGGCTTTCAACTAAAAATGATAAATTTATTTTACATCGATCAAAAAGTTCTTTCATACTGTTGATTTTGTAGTTCTTTTCTTGCTTGATTCTATCAGTATTTGCTGACACATTCTATCAGTATTTGCAGACACATTCTATCAGTATTTGCCGACACATTCTATCAGTATTTGACGACACATTCTATCAGTATTTACTGACAGTAAGCAGTACAAAAAAGTGTATACCAGAACTTGAAATACTCATAACAGTCGTTTTTAACAAATGCGTCATTAAAATTCAAAGAAATAATAAAGTAAGTACTTAAATCTTACTCATACTGGCCAAATGGTTGGTCATCATGGCAAGAAGATCAGGGAAATTTTCCAGTCCTGTGTGCACTCTGAACTCTGGAACAGGTTAATGGTTCCAAAGATAACTGAATGGGTACAATGGGTATGCCCAATTCTGCATCGGGTTTATCAAAAAAAAAAAAAACTTTTTTTTTTTTGGTTTAATTTTGTTATTGTAAACACAAGAAAAGCTATGATAACAATATCCTTGGCCTTGTTACCTAATGTGTCTATAACTAGCAGCTAGAGGACATATTGGCAACCTAAGTAGTCGTAATTTATGAATGAATGGTGGATTTGACAACTAACTTGGGCCTCCTGTCAAGCCTATAAAATGTTTATGATTATCACATGATAAGGCTGTAATACTGTAATAATTACTTCTGGTCCACTGGAATACCATATATCCCCAAATAAACATTCCCAAGGGGTGATGCATTTTAATTTGACCCCATTAAATTAAAAAATTTCTATGAAGTGTATGTAAAATGGAATAAAACACACTGCCAGTAATGAGACATTTAGTCAAATTTGAATCGTTAAAACCTGACTTAAAATCCATAATGTTTTGTTGTTTTTTTAATGGGTTTAACGCCATTTCAGGTTATATATGGCATACTCAGTTTTACTGGTGGAGGAAGACCTCAGACTGAGTAGAACCACCATCCTTCCGCAATTAAGTAACTATCAAACTTTCTAACATAAAGTTTATGGAGTGAGTGGGACTCCAACCTACAAAGTGATCTTGAGATGGCGCCTTAGACTACTTGGCCATGTATGACCCTTTAAATCCATAATGTAATCTACATATATTTAAATGACCAACTTCCAGATTGTTTAGCCATTTTTATTTATTTTTTTCAAAAAATGGGAAATGGGTAGTGGAGTTCATATGGAGGGGGGAGCATTTGTTCAGGGCTACGTAGTCTGTGTCTTTATATTTTATCTCTACATTGTTATGACTCGAAAATTAGGTCAGATTTGTAATAAAAAGCGAAAATGCAAAGCAGTCAATATATTCACAGAAAAGCTGAAATCACTGTAAATATTGTATGGAAATACTAAACTTCACAAAATTTCTTAAATATAACTTAAAAGAAACTTAAGTTATTGAGAAGAAACCATTTTTCTATATTAAGTAACAGTGACCTTGGCCTTAGTCTGATTTATCTCGAAACAAACCCCAAGCTTCCTTTTCTGATGGAAATGTAGGCACAACTGCAAGTAGCTGGGAAACAGCTAGGCTTAAACTCATGACATGAGCGATGAGGTTATAGAGATCACAAGACAGCTCTATATATAGACCACTGTGCCACATGTGATCCTACATAACTATAAAGGTATATTTCATTGATTTTCAGATGATACTGGTCCCCCCCCACCCCCCAGCAGTCTGAGTCACTGCTAGTTTACAACCACTTACCTCTCACTGCTGAGGTTGTGGTTTCCAGTCCAACTCGGTCAAAACACTTTATGTGAGAAAGTTGACAGTTTTTTATGATGGATGGTGGTTCTTATCAAGTATTCCTTCAACATTAAAATTGGATATGCCATATATAACCTAGCTGGTACGAGGCCCTCCCAGGGATTTTGGAGATTTGGAGGACATGGCAATTTTTTTTAGAGATCTCTGGAACATTGGCCAAAGTCCTAATTTTAGAGATCTGGGGGGAAATACTTTTGGGGAACTATTGCAAATACTTTTGTGGATCTGGGACAAGGCACCCCTCTGTTGTGTGTTGAAAATGGCATTAAACCCCATTCAGATGACACATGTAGACATTTATAAAATGTTTAGTCTCATTGTGCATGTAGGATTCTTGTTGGTCAAGCTCAATGGTTATGATGGTATGTGATGTTGGACATATAATAATATTTTTGATAAATGATTACATTTGGCATAACAAGTTTTATTTGTGCAGAAATATTTGTTTAAATATTTAGCACCAATTTTATGCCACTGAGTGCTAACAGATGATCATTTAACTCAACCACTCTTTTCAGAGATCCTGGAAGGTTAAACAGTCCTTGAGCCATAAGTCTCCACAAGTAACTGATTACACCACCACTTGAATCAGTGGTGAGTGACAAATGACATTGAGACGTTAAGTTATATCTCAATAATCATAAAGACTGTGACTGGGTGGGGATTCACACTCACGACCCCTGGACTGAAAGTCAGATGCACAAGTGACTCAGCTAGCCAGACCTGATGGTGTAGAATAACGCCAGAAATAAACTGAGTAGAACCAACATACTTCCTCAAATAACTGGCAAACTTTCCCACTTGAATTAGCGATGAGAGACCAATGACAATGAGAACTGAGACTGTGACTGGGCAGGGATTCACACTTCCGACCAGGTGGTTTAAGAACATAAGTCAGAAAGACTGAACTAACAAGACCTTGCAGTGAAGGACATGCCAGAAAGAATCTGTGTAGAACCAACATCTTTCCTCAAGTAACTGGTAACCTTTTAAAAGTTTTTTTACCAAATAAGGCTCAAACTCACAACCTCAGCCCTCATCCATGAGAGATAAAAGTGATCATAAAAACGATAGCGTCTTAACTACCACTCTGTCACGGTGCACCTTTATTATAATTTACCTGCGTGTATATAAGACAGCCTAATTCAAAGTTTATTATTGATTAAATATAGTCTACTCTGTCTGATGAAAACATTTACTTTGCTTGGCCTTTATAATGTAACAGAATGTTTTAATTTGGTATTACACCAACTAGATAAACTGTCAAAAGTCAAACAGAAAACAAGGTTTCCATCATAAATTTATAAAAATTCCAATTTAATGCCCACTTAAAATATTGATTACAAACAAAGCCAAACATCCACCTGCCAATATTAATGGTAAGTTGACACAATCATATCCCCAGCGTTGGTCAAACAATTTTTTAATAAATTAATTGATTTTCACGATTTATTTAACTTGTTACAACTGCCCCCCTTACTTATTGTGATATTGTATAAAAACATTTATAAAGCAGCGCAATAATAGTCACTTGTGTGTATATATATATAACTTTCTGATATTAATTACTTAATCAAACAAAGCAGATTTTGTAATAAATACGTATATATAACCACATCGCACTAAGTGCAATTTAGACTTTGATTCCTGTGTCGGTTAATTAACTACGATAATAAACACAATGGGATTAAGTTAAACTAAATAAAAAATTCAGGTAAGCAATTTTTTTTCTTATTATATTATAACCAATGCAATTTCAAATTTTATATTAATATTATTTTAAGCCATGCACTTAATACGAAATACTTTTTAAATAATTTGTGAAATTTAAAGGTGTTAATTTCTTTGTTAATCTAAGATTGATTGATATAAACCCGATTATGAAATAATGAGTTTAGTACTTGACAAGCTCGAGTAGGGTTATACACATTATCTACTTGGCATTCATTTAGGATTTAATTAAAAACAGTGCGTCAATGATCACATAATATTGTTAACATTCAAGGATTGTATTTAGCCAATGATAACATTCCTGTTTGAAAGCAAATGGTCGTACCACTTAATTGTAAGTATCCAAAAATAGTAAAAGAATCCCGATTTAGTTTGTAATTTAATTTCCCTCAGCGCTCGATCCTCTCCCTGGGTGAGATAAGACAATGTCAAATTTCTTCCGTCTAGTTCAAGCTGATCATACATAATGTTATATGCATAATTAATATGTGCTTAAAATGGTACCGAACCAGCCATGGGTTTATATTAATTTATTTTAGCTTGGTTGCAATGGAAGCTCAGAGCTTATATGAACCACTTTTGAGTCAACTTCCTGGGTAGTTCCAAGTTGTTTTTTGAGAGGCCATCAGGTGTAGCTGGGGCAAGAACCTGCAACTTCTAACATGAACTGCCAACACTCTATCCACTGCACTACCACCCCTCTTAGCTTCTATGTATTTCATGCTATTCATGCTAACATATGGAAGTGAAGCTGCAGAATATTCCATAACCTTCCCTGGAGAGTCGCTGCACAGAATAATTGGATGGAGTATTGGCCATTGCAGGCTCCATTCAGGCTCGACCCGATGCCTCTTAGAAAACAACACTCAGTACTGTTGACTTTGATTACTTGTGTAACTATCTTTTACATCATCACTACATTAACCATTTATAACTGTTCATAATGTAGGCATAGTACAACCATTACAAAAAGGAAGTGCTTCCGTGGGGTAGTCGCATAATGGCGGTTATAAATAATCCTCATTTGTTCTTCTTTAAAAATGCATTTTCCTTATTTTAATGCTCATTTTTTTATTTAAATGGTATTATTGATGTATTTTGAACATTTTGATAGCATTGTCATGTTTGAATTGTGAATTTAGAAAATAAAAATGATGCTTGGAAATTTGGGTATGAATACATGATTTCGGAAGTCTACTTTCACTTTGTCACCAGTGTACACACTGAGCAGAAAAAAATCTCTTATATGACACATGACCCCTTCTTTTCTCATCATATTTTGATAGTGAAGAGGTTGACAAACAGTAAAATATATGTTTCACTTCTTTCATTTGGGATTCTCTATGAATGACAAGCCTTCAAACTTTTATTATTTACTATAGAATAAAGAACAAAAATCAATGGTGGGTTGACACCTGTATTGCTACTGTTACGAAAATAATTTTTCAATAAGATGAAAAGTTGTTGATTCTGCATAACATTGAGCTGGGCCAGATAAGCTCAGATGGTTACACGTCTGACTATCCATCCACGGCTCATGAGTTCGAATCCCCGCCCGGCAACAGTCTCCATTATGACTGATATACAACATTGTGTCTCATTATCATTCATCTCTCACCGCTGATTCAAGTGGGGAAGTTATCAGTTACTTAAAGAGATGGGATGTGCTCGAGTACTGGTTAACCTTTCAGTATCCTAGGAAACAGTGGCTAGGCTAACTGATCGTCTGTTATCCGGTAACTCGCCCAATAAAATCCCGCTGATTCAATAAGGAAAGTTATCAGTTACTTATGGAGATAGGTGTGCTAGAGTACTGGTTAATCTTCCAGGATACCAGGAAAGAGTGGTGAGGTTAACTGATCATTAGTTAGCCCTCGATGGCATAAAAATGATGCAAAACATTTAAACATAAACAAAGAAACTTAGGAGGCAGTGACATAAATATAATATGCATTCTATAATCATGCAATTTATTTATTAAGTATTAAATTGAAAAGTAATTGAAGGAAGTACGTTTGATTAAAATCTATCACAATTGCAACATTAACAACTGATCTGATTTGCTCTGCTTTGCTCTGCTCTACTCTGTTCTGTTCTGTTCTGTTCTGATATGCTCTTCTCTGTTCTGTTCTGTACTGATCTGATCTGATCTGTTCTGTTCTGTTCTATTCAGTCTGATTTTTTATGTTCTGTTCTGTTCTCTGAACTGTTCTGTACTGATCTAATATGTTCTGTTCTAATATGTTCTTTTCTAATCTGATCTGATCTACTCTGCTCTGTTCTGTTCTGATCTGTCTGATCTTTCCGATCTGTTCTGTTCTGTTCTATATGATCTGTATGATCTGCTATGTTCTGACCTGTTCTGTTTTGTTCTGATAAGTTCTGCTCTGCTCTGTTTTGTTCTGTCTAATTTGTGATGTTCTGTTCTGTTCTGATTTGATCTGATATTTTCTGATCTGCTCTGTTCTAATATGTTCTGTTCTAATCTGTTCTGTTCTGATCTTATATGTTCAGATCTACAGTATTTATACAATTACATCAAGAGACTGACATACATTATTATATCCTTAGAAGCTGCACAATTTGTATGCAGACACACAATATTATATTGTGCCAGCATTCTAAATGCATTCAGTTAGACAGCGCATGGTGGGCATGCTGTGACTGTGTAACAAACAGCAAGTTACAGGAACCAATTGAAATGTTACAGAAGTGATTTATCATCTAACAAACAAGAGTTCACCTGATGTCACTGACTAGTTCACCTGATGTCACTGACTAGTTCACCTGTTATTACTGACTACCGTAGTTCACCTGGTGTCACGGCTAGTTCACCTGATGTCATTGACTAACTTGTTCACCTAATGGCACTAACTAGTTCACCTCATTTCACCGACTAGTTCACCTGATGTCACACACTTAATTGTTCACCTAATAACACTGACTAGTTCACCTGATGTCACTGACTAGTTCACCTGATGTCACTGTCTAGTTCACCTGATGTCACTGGCTAGTTCACCTGATGTCACTGACTAACTTGTTCACCTAATGGCACTAACTCGCCCACCTAGTGTCACTGACTTGTTCACCTTATGGCACAAACTTGTTCACCTAATGTCACTGACTAGTTCACCTGATGTCACTGACCAGTTCACCTAATGTCACTGACTAGTTCACCTGATGTCACACACTAACTTACCCACCTGACGCAGAAAAAAGCTACGTAATGATAAAATTTCAACAAATCAATGTTTTGATCTCATCACTTACACCTTGGACTGATTTTGGACCTGATACAATTATGCAGTGTTGCAGTCTAATGGTTATGATATTTTACAATACCTGGCGACAGTCACCGTGATGACTGATATAGACGTTGCATCTCATTGCCATTCATCTCACCAATGATTCAAGTGGGAAAGTTAATTACGGATATAGTTATATATCTAAGATGTGCTCAAGTACTGGTTAACCTTCCAGAATCCCCGGAAAGTTAGTACTTGATGGCATTAAAATAAAGCTAAATATTCAAACAAACAGACACATATTTAAGTACAGTAGAGAACATACAGGACATATATGTATAGTATGCGTACAGAACAGGTCAACACACGGTGATGTGAAGGTCAGAACACACTGTACTGTATGATATTTCATGTTACAATATATTATTATGCCACAATCAGGTCATATGTCATGTCACCATTTAGCAGGATTCTTCTCTATCCACACCACAGCGGTGGTTAAGTGGTAGAGCATCCACCTCTCATGGGGAAGGTTGTGGGTTCAATCCCTGACCGGATCATACCAAAGACTTGAAAAATGGTACTAGAAGCCTCCTCGCTTGACGCTCAGCATTTAGAGGAAAGTTCTAGGTCTGGTCGGCCCAGTGTCAGTATAATGTGACTAGGTGGGGTATCATACCATGTGTCTGTGGCATGATACTCCATTGTAGCAGCGCTTAGAATACTATATCAAGTAGACACTGTCACGATATAACTGAAAATTGTTGAAAGCTACGCTAAATAACTGTATCCACATATGTTTAGTACTGCAGTTCCACACAGGATAACATCAAGCCAGATTTGTATAAGTTGTAAGACCTAAACTGTTTAATTTTTTTTATCAGGTTTTTTTTAACACAAGTTATATATAGCATATCCAGTTTTATTGGCAGAAGCCTGGATACTTCAAAATGATTCTAAATGGAACCACAGCGAGTCGCTGGCAAACTTGCTTACATAAAGTGTTTGGACTGACCTGGGCTCAAACCCAAGAAAAAAAGTTATATATACATGTATATCAAAAATATATACTTTGCATTTATATAAATAACTGCTGTCAATTAAAAGTACAATGTCTCATTTCTCAAAATCCTAGCACCAAAAAATTGTTGCATCTGGAAGGCCATAATGAGTTGGTTTTTTTTATCCCCACTCATCCCATCCAGACATATCTTATCTTTATTTATTTTTATTTTTTTTATAAAAATAAAAAGTGTTGGGGCAGCATGAAAATTAGGGGGCAGGCAGGGATGATAATCTAGCAATTAATTTATTATGGCCTTAACAGAACAGTTTGAGAAAGTCGTGCCAGCGTACAAGTACACAATTATGATATGCTGATTCAATAAATTACAACAGTTTTGACATCATAATCCATCAGCAATATTTTCAGAAAAACTACTTTAGTTGTAAAATATGCCCATAAAGCATGAATATATAATTTAGTCTGTACGAGATATAACCATAAAGTTTTATATGAATTTAATAATGTAGTTACATGACAAATGTCATTATTACAAAATGTCCTATACACACAAGTCATAATATAAATACAGTGGCACTTAAAGTGGGAAGTTATTGAAAACAAAACAAAGTTTTACTAATATTTGGACTGTTACTACTGATAAAAATTGCAATGTTCGTCATACGGTGTAAGAGGATTGAGGATAAAACCTTATTGCGACAGATATAGGTATATTCAAAAATTATTCAGAATGCTTCGTCAACTAACTTTAAAGGGAGTACACCAGAAAAAAACATTTTAAATTAATGACTTAAAAAATATTAAACTACAGTCATGTATTTTTAAAATGGATAAAAAGCATCTCATTATCATAAATAAATAAAATCCCAATGTTTGGTATTTGAAATCCACCAACATGTGACAAAATCAATATTTTAATTGAAGTGGTAAACTTGAAATGAAATCCCCAGTCAAAAACTAGACAGCACTTAAATACTGTTTGACAACCATCGCATCATCAGTTAACCTCTTAAACCTCATTCAAACTTAAAGTATGAAATCAAAATGATATCAGGTAACTCAGCTGAAATGTCACAAAATATGTTGCAATTATATAAGAGGAATACTTATTTTAAACCAAAGCGTGTAGGAAGTTAGGAAATCCTTTTTCAATATATCATATTGTCATGGTTGAATAGATATATTTATGGCAATACAGGGTCAGTGAGTATATTATTACATGTCAGGTTTTATTAGAAAAAAATGTTTTTATCTGATTTTGAAATTTTAAACATTCTGATATATTGCCTGTAAAGGAGATATTTCATCACATAAAAGTCAACATGAATGAGAATATAATGGATCATTTTTTTTAAAGAAAATATTTTGCACATAAAATTTTGTTACACAACAAAAGATTGAAATCTCATTTCTATCCATTTTTGCCTGGCCACAATCTCCATGATGATTTGTGTCTCATTACCGATTTGTCTCTCACCACTGATTCAAGTGGGAAAGTTATCAGTTACTTGCTGAGATGGGGGAATGGGGGGTACTTAGGTTCTGGTTAACCGTCCAGGATCCCACTAAACAGTGGTGAGGTTTACTGATCATCTGTTATCCCTTGATAGCATAAAAATGATGCGAAATATTCAATTCAATCAATCAATCTTTCCAATTTTATTCAGCTAAGAGAAATGAAAATCCAAGGAAAAATCAATTGTATTAAAATTGTTTTTAAACTTGTTTAACTCTTATTTCTAAAACAACCATGACATCACCATTTTTTATAAAAAGAACTGTTGATTAATGCCTTAATTATAAAGTTAAATTACGAAGTAATTAATACTTGAAAATTGATATTTCCACAGGTTTATAAAGTCAAACCTTCCTTAATCAACCAGTCAAGGAAATGAACAAAAGTGGCCTTTTAAGACAGGTTGTTGCTTAATGGAGGTTAATTTGTTCTAAAAGCACAGAAATTGGAAATAGTAAAGGCAGATGCTTAAGACAAGTGACTGCTTACACAGTATTGACTGGTCATAAAATTTAAGGTGTAAATATAGATTTGAGTGCAAACACAAGTTAAACAGATTTCAACATTACCGTTATATAATCCCCATATACAATTTCTCTTTTAACCCTTTACTTCATATAAACGCCTTTGGACACCTCTAATACAGACACCTTTGGACACCTAATAAAGTATGCTTTTGAATTATTGGGTGAATTATGTTTATATTAACTGACAGAGTGGAAAACAGTGCAGGAAGTGCACTTCCTGCACTGTTTTCAAAGGCCTTCTGTGATTGGTGATTAAGCTAACACAGGCTTGTTTTGTTTTGCCCTTCTATTAACTATGATTAATTCATTATTTCTTGTTTTAACCTTATTTATTTTACATTGATTGAGAAACAAAGTCTTACACCTTAGGCAAATCACGCTCGAATTCTTAGTATGTAGGATAAGTTCTAAGCATATGTAGATAAAGTGTCTTATTCGCGGACCCCTGGAAACATAGCTGTGGTGGAGGATTGAACCCACAACCCTCAGATCTTGGAATCGATGCTCTACCACTGGGTCACATGCTCCTTTTACGTAAGATAAGCATTACATAGTAATTAATTGCTAGCAAAAGTTGGTTTGAAACTGTTAACATGGCCGGGCAGGGATTCGACCTCACAACCCCTAGATTGATAGTCATACGTGCTTAGTAACCGACTGAGCTAATTCAACCGGGCCCCGGCAAGTCAGTATCAACATCTCCCTTTGTCAAATGAACACACTTTTTTTTATTCAATAAACTCCAAACAAAATGGCCACATAGATTTACATCTGACAGATAGATTCATTTCTATTAATCCCAATTAATCCCAGCAGATAAGGACCTCGAAACCCACTTGATACACAGACGTCAATAAATTATCCGAACATTCGCCGGTACTTTTACTTCTGTCAAATACAAACAACTGTAGGACAATTCCTTCACCGCTGCTCGGAGACAGAAAACTTCAACGTATCAACAAGAGAAACCTGTAAAAGGCAGGATTTTACATGGATTAACCTTCTGACAGTTCTGAAATCAATCTTTTTCTATTTTCTAACAATTTTTTATCAAAGATGTTTTATATGTTGTAAACCTGTCTAAAAGAGTAGACATTGGATCGGAAGAAAATGTAAAGTTTATAGTTTCTTGGGTTTACTTTGAGATTAGCGAGAGTAATACAAGTGATTTTCAATGAAGTGAAGTTAGTTGACTTTTTTGTGTATGTTTTTGTTACAGTATTATGGTTTTCTTATAACTAAGTTTATTTATATAGTCAATAATTTGGTTTTATAGAGTGCATCTTGCATTCAACACCTCTTATAAATTTACTCTTACACAGTCAATAAAACAAATAGAAATTGCTCTTGCACAATCAATAACTCCTTTAAAACCTGCTCGTGTACAGTCAATAACTCCTATAAAACCCGCTCTTGCACATTAATAACTCCTATAAAATCTGCTCTTACACAGTCAATAACTCTTATAAAATTTACTCTTACACAGTAAGTCCTATAAAACCTGCTCTTGCACAGTCAATAACTCCTATAAAATTTACTCTTACACAATCAATAACTCCTATAAACCCTGCTCTTGCACAGTCAATGACTCCTATAAAATTTACTCTAACACAGTTAATGACTCCTATAAAATTTACTCTTACACAGTTAATAACTCCTATAAAATTTACTCTTACACAGTCAACAACTCCTATAAAATTCACTCTTACATAATCAAAGACTTCTATAAAATTAACTCTTACACAGTCAATAACTCCTATAAAATTTACTCTTATACAATCAATAACTCCTATAAAATTTATTCTTACACAATCAATAACTCCTATAAAACATGCTCTTGCACAATGAATAACTCCTATATAACCTCCTCTTGCAGTCAATTACTCCTATAAAACTTGCTATTAACACTGTCAATAACTCCTATAAAACTTGCTCTTGCACAGTCAATAACTCCTATAAAACCTGCTCTTACACAGTCAATAACTCCTATAAAACCTGATATTGTACAGTCAATAACTCCTATAAAACCTGCTCTTGTACACTCAATAACTCTTATAATACCTGCTCTTGCAAAATCAATAACTCTTTTAAAACCTGCTCTTGCACAGTCAATAACTCCTATAAAACTTGTTATTTACACAGTCAATAACTCCTATAAAACTTTCTCTTGTACAGTAAATAACCCCTAAAAACTTGCTCTTGCACCGAGTCAATAATTCCTATAAAACCTGCTCTTGCACAGTCAATACATCTTATAAAACTTGCTCTTGTACTTATGTATATATAGTTATATGGTGATTACAAACAAGAGGGGTAACCGGCCTATTTCAAGCAATATACATTTACATTCATCTTGAGAATTTATCAATAAAACTGTTAAATCGTAAAATATTTTTTATTTCTGCCTACTATCACAACATATTATTCTATTTAGCTTACAAATTAAATGTATTGGTGGTCTAGTAGTAGAGCAACCACCTCACATACCAAAGGTCATGGCTTCGATTCCCTGCCAGGTTATACCAAAGACTTAAAAACTTGTACTATAAGCATTAAGAGAATAGTTGTAGGTCTGATCAGCCCGGTGTCAGTATAATATGACTGAATGGGTACCTTACCATGTCTGCGGCATGATACACCAGTGTGGCAGCACTAAGAATACTGTCTCAAGTAGACACCGTCGTGATATGATTGAAAAATTGTTGAAACACCATACAACAACATTAGCTTACAAAAAGCACACTAAAGATGTTATACCATCCATCAATTATACAAGAGAGTAAAATGGATTTTAAACTTTATAAGCAAAATGGAAATAAAATCACTGATATCCTGAATAGTTTGCTCTTTAGAAACCTTCAGACAGAATAACTCTGGATAGTACTTTAAAATTGAAAGTTCTTTTAGGTAGATTATCTCCCTTCAAAGTTACTAATGGATTTATATATCAATTAGTTCATTGTCACAGACTAGACTATCCAATTATTGGTAGTTAATTAACTTTAATATTAATTAACGATTGTTTAATTAATACTTCATCATACAAAAGATGTAAACATATACGATCGACCGAATACAGCTGTTGCCAAAAAAAAGTAATTTGTGCCAAACTAGTGTCAAAACAGCGTTGCATGTTTGCGATATTGTATGACTAAATTTAGTCTTATCTGAGAGGTAGATGTGTAATATAGTAAACAAAGTAGTAATATGAAACAATGGGTCACGGTGATTAGTATGATGGTCAAGAAGATTAATTAACTATCTGAAGTTAATTGTAATTATTTGATTCAGTTGTGACACATGTATCTACAATGATCCGTCTTAAAGGGAGTCTATAATCAGGAAAAGACAATTTGAATATCTTAAGAAATAAAATAAGTTTTAAAATGGATTAAAAGCATCTCATTTATCATTAATTATTATAATCCAAATGGTTTGGTATGTCAAATCCAGCAAAACGTGAAAAAATCGATATTTGAATTGGATTGGTAAACTTAAAATGAAATCTCCATTCTAAAAATAGACAGCACTTAAATTCTGTTTGACGACCTTCACATTCAGATTCGTTCTCAGATGGAGCCATTTTACTATGTGTAAATCTGTATAAGGACCAAACTGAAATCAAAATGGAATCATGCGACTCATTTGATACATCACAAAATATGTTGCAATTTTAAGCGAGAAACCTATATTCAATCTAACCTAGGCATGTAGTCCAAGTTAGGAAATCTCTTTTCAATATACTATTTTCGCATGTTTAACCCTTTGCTCCATAATCATTTTCTTGGACTCTTCCAAACTAAAAGCAATAATTCACCTTGTATCAGCAATGGGTGAATTGTGTTTATATTAACTGACAGAGTGGAAAACAGTGCAGTTTACGTGTTTTTAGGTCATCACATGTGACAGTTAAGAGTGCCTTCCCACAGCCTCCCCTTGATCTGCTAGTGGTACAAGAAGGAGATATTTTGCCATATAAGCCTTATTTTAAGGTCATCACATGTGACAGTTAAGAGTGCCTTCCCACACCCTCCCCTATAAGCCTTAATTTACGTATTTTAAGGTTATCACATGTGACAGTTAAGAGTGCCTCCCCGCAGCCTCCCCTATAAGCCTTATTTTACATATTTTAAGGTCATCATTGTGATAGTTAAGAGTGCCTTCCCACACCTTCCCCTTGATCTGCTAGTGATACAAGAAGGAGATATTTTGAAGCCTTAGTTTACATGTTTTAAGGTCAGTATGATAAGATGATTAGGTTACAGGTAACTATGTAATCTGGACAATTATCAAGGGAAGATTTGTAACCATTGCAGATCTCTATCCACAGGAATCTAATCTAATCAATTCAATATCCACCATTGTCTGTAAGTATAGATCTAAAATCTATATCTACATAAGCTTGTATACTTTAATTATAATATATATAGGATATTTTTTATATTGAAATATTTAAACGTTTTGTTTTGTTTAAAACATAATATATAAAAGGCTGATAGGAATGTGATTTCACACACATACATGCGGCTTTTTGAAACATAAGTTTTGATTGCAGGAGAAAGCTAGATCGTAGGTAAGTTGATATAAGCAAATTATACCAATCTTAATTGACAATGCTTAATTATTTCTTTTTTTTATTCTTATTTTATTTTTCCAATTCATTTTTCTAATTTGTATCTGAGGGTTATACATTTTTTTTAAATAAACTTTGCCAATTATTTTCATTATTTCATTTAAGCACAAGAAAAGATATTGTATTAATAAACTAAATATGTTGAAATTATATTTACTATAATTACTTAATAATAAAAAAATTGAAAATTTAATTTCTTTTGAGAAATATTAGATTTTAGCAATCTTTTCTGCTTAATTAATTAAACAATGATTAGTTTTAACTAATAAATATAATTTTATAAACAAATCAATGGAAAATAATATAAATTTAATACAAATGTATGTTAATATATATTTTAAAACTTTCTATTAAATATTATGTAATATTTAAATTTGTTAATTTTGTTGCAATAACCATTGTTATAGTATATGTAATTTATAGGTACACTTGTATATGAATATATTATATTAGGCCATAATAAATTAATTGCTTGATTATCATCCCCACCCGCCCCCTAATTTTCACATCTCCAACCCTTTTTATTTTCATAAAAAAAATTATATATTAAAAAAAAATTTAAAAATAAAAAATAAATCCTTGTTTTTAAGAAAAATTTGGATGATAGTCTAGCAATTAATTTATAATGGCCTTATGTCAATAATTTATTGTTTACAGTTTCTTCAATGAATAAATCTTCAATAATCTCTGGCATATATATAATTTTACATTTGATTATGGTATTTTATACAGGTATATATAATTCATCTAATTAACTTGTATCATCTACAGTCAGCTAGTTAAGGCCATAAGAAATCAAATGCTAGATTATCATCCAAATATTTTATTTTTTTATGTGTTTCTTTTTTTTTTTTTTTTAATGATTTTTTTTTATGAAAATACCAAGGGCCAGCATGAAAATTACTGAGCGTGCGGGGATGATAATCTAGCAATTAATTATTATGGGCTAATTGAATTAACCTTTCCATGTGTATCAGTGCAAATAAAATAAAACAGAATATCACACAATGCAGAACTGACATATAAGTTCTGCATTGTTTTTTCAATGGGATGTGAGAGCCAAATGACATGTTGGGATTCAAATCATGACCCCTGATTAATAGTCAGACATGCTACCGACTGAGCTAACCAGGCCTGTCGTTTAAGAATTTTATCTGTTGATGGTATGTTTCTGTTTACGACAGCTGTCTGTGTATGACATTTATTATGTTTTAGACAATTATCTGTTTATGACAGGTGTCTGTTTACAACAGGTGTCTGTTTCAGACAATTATCTGTTTATGACAGCTGTCTGTTTATGACAATTATTTGTTTTATAATGACAGCTGTCTATTTATGACAATTATCTGTTTATGACAATTATCTGTTTATGACAATTATCTGTTTCAGACAGCTGCCTAATTATGACAGCTGTCTGTTGTTTCTTTGTTTGTTCATGTCAGTGTTATGCTATGTTTTTGGCAAAATAATTAATCTCCATTTTTTTTTTATTTTCAGAGAGACATCAAAACATCCCAGCACACTAGCTGGAGACAATGAAACTATAAGCTTTAATAATACAAAGCAGAAAGTGATGTTATCAGAAGATTAAATGTATAACAACTGTTAGAAGTACATACAGGTTCATTAATAACTGTGACAAGAATATAGGCACATCTCTGTCGTGCAAACCCACCTGGGAGAACTTCGCCAATCTTAACAGCAAAATTTAATTAAGGATCTGCAAAGCCTTAAATTGAACAGAGACGGGATTTAAAATCTATGACATTGAAACACTTTGTTGTCTTCATACCATCCATCCATCGTAGCCACGAAATGTCATGTTAAATTAAACCTCCACATCTCACGTGACCACGAGGTATAAAAACTTAACAAAGGTCAGGACCATCATTGCGTATAAGAGAATGTTTTTAATTCTCGTGCTGTTCAAATACCACTAGCCATATTTTTGACCTGGCAAAACTTTTAAACTGCAAATTACGTAAAACAGTAACAGTTTAATCTCGAATTAAAATTGTGTCAAAGAACGTCTGTCTGCCGTGTACAAAATTGGCAGCTTAAAGCACGTGGTGCACAAATATTTTCTTAAAACTTTAAAGGAAATATATGCATTTAACAATATTTAATCACCGATTTAGAGAGTCAAAGGTCGCCAAAAGAACAGTACCTGTAAATTACATTAAGGATGCGTTTTTTTTGCCAAAAAAAATTAATTTAAATACAGTTCTTGTGTAAATGTAATACTTTAATAAGAGAACCTATCACTGTTGAAGTTTTAATAGGTGGGATTAGAATTGATCATGAAGATCAGACGGTTTTAAAAGGTATATAAGTTAAGCACATTTGTAGAGAGCTAGCCTTTCTACTGAACTATTAATTTGAATCGATATAGCAAAGGCTTAGAGGGAATTTTAAATTGAATTTAACCATTCAATATCCCGAGAATGAATCCACCCATAAAAATAAACCCCAATGATTTCGAGTATTTAACCAAGAGCGATCAGGAGTATTTACACAGTATAGAGAGATTGTATCTGCTGAACAGTGGCAAATTGCAACACTTTCGTATACTCGGCCCATGGCACCAGGTAAAGTCAGGTCAGCTAAATGAAATTGTTGAGAGGGTTGCGGCTCCTTCACCCAGGCCTTGCTCCAGGGGACATGTAAAGGGACTCTGGTGTGTTGAGGATCCAGATTACTTAACGGGACCAAAAATATTAAAATATCACGGATCAGAAAGTGTTGCAACAAGCACATCGTCATCAACCTCCGGCACTCCGAGAAAGATAAGGACGCCAAAAACGCCGAAAAACAAGTACTCCATTCCACGGAAGTATCAGATAGTTCCCAAACCGACGCCTTGGATTATTATGGATCCTTCTAAAAAGAAGAACTTCATCTGCGATGATCCACCTGACCCATCGTACAGGGAACTTAAAACTCCACGACCACCAGCATCTGGCCGCACACCAAGGCAATCTACTGCCAAATCTCGCGCCACAGTCACCAGTAATGACCGCTTCGTTATAAGCCCCTACACAACGTCAAGTGTTACGGCCGGAGAACTGAACACCATCGTTGAAAGAGTGAGAAAGCCTACACATGCAAGCAAAGGTGGAGTAGATCTACAGGAAAAGTACAGGTAAACATGATAATATAATTCATCCTTCATTTCTCCTTCTTCTTTCTTTCCTTTTTTTATGGGATTTAAAACCATTTTCATCTAATTTCATCGGAGAAGGTAAGTTAGATCTCTGACGCAGGACAAATATGAATAAATCTTAAATAAACTGAATGCCATCACGAGGGTGGGGGGGGGATGGGGATGGATCCCTTTAATAGGAGAAAATAATGTAGTTATGATGAAAGTGGGGGAAACAATCAAAACAATGCAAATTGTAAGTACAGATATGTATGTTTAAAACAGTTTACAGGTTAACATCCCTGTTTTAGTTTACAGGTTAACATCCCTGTTTTAGTTTACTGGTAAACATCCTTGTTTTAGTTTACAGGTAAACATCCTTGTTTTAAAATTGTTAAACTGGCATTAAAATCATTGAATTTTTTTTTTAATTTTGAATACACAATACTTATAAAAAGTTCATCTTTTCAGGAATGGAGATCGAAACATAATATACTGAAGGACACTTTAGCCACATTTTAAAAGGATCTGTTCAGTGATTATCTTCTATATTGTTGTTATAAATTTACTGTATAGAGCATACAGAACAGGAGAGACCATTTCCCCACTTTAGTCCTTTTATATTTCTTCCAATCTGGCATTTAAATAAATTTTATACACGAAACTACACAAACAGTCACAAAGTTAAATGCCATATAAGCAATGCTCAATTGTTCCGTCACTATTTACTGCCACAATTTCTTTATCATTTTTTTTTGTAAGACACTTTAATTGATAAAAACCTTTAACAAGTTCCTTCATAAAGCTTATAAATATTTCAATTCTTTGACCAGTTCACTAATTAATTGTGCGCTAGTTTATGTTTAGTTACCATATATTACAGACTGTACGCTATGAATATGTCAATAAACATTTCTATACAATAAAACTTGAAATGACAATAGATTGAATAAATGCACATATAAATGAACGTTTAATAAACATTTAACAAACCAACAATCAAATGAATGAATAAATGAATAAATGAACAAATGAACAAATGAACAAACGAACCAACGAATGAACGAACCAAGGAACGAATGAACAAGTTTTACAGTTGAAGACTATTTTATTTCTGAATATATTTATACAAGGGGGGATCAGAAAGTTTGTATACTTTTGCCATAACTTTTTTATTTATTATTATTTATTCTAATAATTCTCAGGGCGCCTGTGCCACTATATATTTGCAGTCATTTTTAAAAAAATTGATAACTTTTCATCATTAGTTTATATTCAATAGTAACTATGGAAACGTTGATCGGGGCAGTTTTTGATTTCTTCCTACCTCTACTATTCAAACAAGCATAGCATTGCCAAAACACGTTTTATCTTTAAATAGAAAATAACAATGTGTGCAGCATTGTATGCTTGTTTATATCCTTTAAAAAAAATGACACCAATTATGTGCATCTCAAAATGACGTCAATATTATGATGTTACGGTATGCCATTTTGTTTGAAACAAAATGACGTCAGGGCACTTGAAAATGGATTAGCACGCGGCATACCACAGTTCCGTAAAGCTATGCTCCATGTTAGGTAATACACCTGTTCAAACAGAGAAACAAAAGTATGTACAGTGCGTCTAATGTTTTAAGATCTCTAGTGTTTAAATGTCACAAAATTAATGTTTTTGAGATGGCCGGGAATAACTCATTAAAAAGAGCAAATGGGGTGTCGATTTGAAGACATTGAAAACAAAGCATGTTTTACAGAATTTTGTGACAAGTATACATCTTGAGATTTCGTTAACATATTCACTCAATGGTGTAAATGGTGGTAAAAACATATAGACCATGAATGAGAGTATTTTGAGAAGGAGTGACTCATTAAATTTGATACAAAAGGACCTATCTAAAATATTGACGTTGGTTTTTGTTGAACACAACATCATCATTTTGCCCCGACATAACCAACTGCTATGCTTTGACAAGCGCCTTATATTTTTAATAGTTGACGTATCATGCTAAAATTTTCAAAATATGTCCCATATACATTTATTTCAAATACAATAACACTATTGTGCATTGTATAATTGATAAAAATAAGTAATGGCAAAAGTCTACAAACTTTCTGATCCCCCCTCATATACAATGTGCAAACAAATTATTGGTGATCAATAATAGGTAAGGGATAAGAGTATGTTTACAATGGTGTTTAACTGAAGGTTTTAAGGCATATCAACACTTAAACTTCAGACTACACATTGATAATAGTAAGGAAGATTCAAGGTTCACTCTCATTGTACAAAAAAAACAAATTGATAAGAAGAATGGTAAAAAACAACATTTAAAAACAAATATGCAGATAGAATGAGCCTCGAACCTTGATACATGGGTCAGCCAGATATATAGATTTCAGCAAATTTTCGTTATAAGAAAAGGTGATATCTGTTGGTGATCTGACTTGAGCTTTTCCATGTAGGTACAAACAAGTATACCGTAGCAGTGGTCTTGTGGTATAATGTCCACCTTACATGTGAAAGGTTGTTGGTTCAATCCCTGGTCATGTTTTACAAAGGACTTGAAAAATGATACTAAAATCTTCCTTGTTTGATGCTCAACATTTAGACGATAGTTCCTAAGATCTGGTTGGCCCAGTGTCAGTATAATGTGACTGGGTGGGGTATCATACCTTATTGTCTGTGGCATGATAAACCAGTGTGGCAGCACTTAAAATACTAAGTGTACTTTCACTGAGTAGATGCTTTAAAACTTGTTGAAAACTATAATAATTGGTTGATCGATTGATTGATTGATTAAATATCTGAAAGTTTAACCAGTTCTCTGGTACTACCCATCTACATAAGTAACTGAGACACAATGTCGTAAACCAACCATCATAGAGACTGTTGCTGGGCGGGGATTCAAACTCACGACCTCTGGACTGATAGTCAGAAGCACTACTGACCGAGCTAATCGGTCCCAGCTGTTGAAAGCTAAACACTGTGCATACAGCAACAACAAAACAAGGTTTATTGAATACATGTACAGTATATTAAATTAATAAACTCAAATAAAAAATTAACTGTTTTTCCAACCTACCTGGAAAAAATCAGAGTCAGTTTCAGGAATTCAGTGGTTGAGATCCAGGAAGCGTGGGTTTGATCCTCTGCCACGGCTATTTGCTGTGTCAAAGTCAGCAAACAACCTTTGCCCATATATGCTTAGTAACCCAGGAAGACATCGAGCATGAATGCAAGAACTATAGTTTCACAGTCAGTGTAAAATAAATAAGTTTAAAAGGAGAAACATTTTCCACAAACCTTTTCACATAACCCGACCCCCTGTGATCTCATGTCTTCTCATTTTAGATAACAGCAATAAATTATTCAAAACAAGTTTCTTCACCCAGACAAGCAATCAATTGTTTCAGTGTAATTTACCACTAAGTTTATTTACACTGGACCAGGAAAGTCGTCAAGCAGTTTTTTTTTAAAAAAAATTATTTATTATTTTACATCGATTGTGAAAAAAGATCTTACAACTTAGACAAATCTTACTTGAAGTCTCCCTCGGCAGAACCAGTCTCAAACATTTTAACCCTTTACTTCATAAAGACACCTTTGGACACCTCTAATATTGAAAGCATTAATTCACCACATATCAGCAATGGATGAATTATGTTTATATTAACTGACAGAGTGGAAAACAGTGCAGGAAGTGTTCAGATTGCTCGTTACGAGCAATCTGAACTCTTCCTGCACTGTTTTCAAAAGCCTTCTGTGATTGGTGCAGGAAAACGTGTATCTATGGAGTAAAGGGTTAAACCTGTCATATGGACACCACTCTCGATACAAATTTTAAATTTTGATTTTTGGGCTCAAATAAACTCTTCCCCACTAGCTTCATTTTGCAAAATGCACCACTCCCAGGGGAGTTAATTGGATATATGTACAATAATAGAATGAATTATATTAAAATGCATGCTTATGAACTATAATTATAAATATTTTATACTTTTCTATTCGCCAGAAATAAAGACTATGTTTACGGCTCGAGAAACTGTACTCCCAATATTGACCACATTGCCAAACCAACTGTTGCAAGTCGCGGGGGTAAGGATATTGCAGAAAAGTTTGAAAACAAAGATTATGTCTATGGAGGGAGAGCTGTTACTCCAGAAATCCTCGACGGAATAGTGACAAGGATAACCAAATCTACCGTGGCCAGCACAGGGGGTGAGGGCAAGCAGCGCAGCTACACTGATTTTGTTTACGGAGATCAGACGGTCACCCAAGATGAAATGAAGGACATTGTTGAGAGAATCACCAAACCTACCATCTCCAGTAACGGAGGTGTAGAATTGAGGGACAAGATATATATGTACATTAAACCAGCAAAAGTGAAAACAAACATAATTATCCCCGGCTTAGATAGGAAATTTATTGGAAGACAAAAGGTGTCAAGTGATCAAATGCAAGAAATAATAGAAAGACTTAGCAAGCTCACTCCGGCATACAAAGCAAAGTTTGCCATCAGTCCCCATGTATGGAAGGACGAATCTACGAGGAATGGACCAGCACATTTACGCGAAAAAGAAATGGTGACTACCTGATTATAAAGTACTGTTAAACTGCCCTGATGCATCCAGTAAATAGACTGACAAACTGGGCTGCTGAAGGCAGGTGTTGGTTAAATTAATGTAGTTACCTATATACATATCCTGAAACTTAGAATACAGTTAATTTGAATATTTAAAGCCATTTTTATGACATCGAGGGCTGCTACAGACAATCAGTTAACCTAGTCACTCTTTCCTCGGATCCTGAAATTAGTTAACTAAAACTCAAGCACAACCATCTCAACAATTCACTGATAGCTTTCTCACTTGAATCAGTGGTGAGAGAGATGAATGTCGTATATCAATTATCGCAGATGCTTTAGACTGGCTGGGATTCAAACTCACAACCCCTGGATTGTTATATTAAGAAGGGCTACCAAATGAACTAACCAGATCAAGCCTTAGACTGAATACAGTGAAATGGAAGAACTGCTTAAAGGGACAAATAGTCATTTAAAAAAAATCCACATCATACTAATAAGATTTTTTAAAATTATTAATCAACATATATATGGAACTAAACTATTTTAGTATGTATGCAACTAGACTCTAAATTTTATTTATTATTTAAAAAGGGGCATAACTGTGATAAATGGTTGAAAGGCATCCTAATTTTGCACAGGTGTGGTCATCTTTGACAAAAGAAAAAGGAATTTTATAATAAAAAAAAACAGGCTCTTGTTTTACCAAGTTTTTCTTAAATACCTAAAAACTTCATTTTGACTGGTTTCATAAAAAAATATTTTCTCATATTCACTGTTAATGAAAATAAATGCAAAATGTTTAAACATTACCCCGATGGGCATGATTTTAGACTGGTTCCAAAGAAATGTAGTCAGTTTAATTAACATTGATTAAAGATTATTTATGTAACTAGTCAAAATGAAGTTTATATCACACTTAGAAAATGCTGGTGAAACATAAGCCAGGAATGAGGATGCTTTTCTTACATTTAAGTTTATATGTATTTAAGCACACACTTAGATATTATATTGGTGAAACAGCAACCTGTGAAGGTTTTTATTATGGCCTAATTTGTCGTTTTTTGTAACAGCAAAAAAGTTGTTAAATATTACCATAACTGCCTGCCTGGAGAATTGCATTAACAAATCTTATAACTTAAAATGTTTTAGAGATGGATCTTTTTTTTTCAGTTCAGTTATATATTTATTTTTGTTTACAAGAATTGATTGTTAAAGAGATTGCTAGATTTCATCCCGTATGCAGAAACTGCGTTTAATGTCATCATTATATATAATATACCGGTAGTCATATTTAGGTAGAAATTTATTCGTAGGAATACAGTACTTTTTCTTACTGATAATGTATTGGTATGGGTTTATCAAAAGTTATATCACTATTTGAATTCAGGCACCGGAAATCATTTATGGATATACACGGAATATTCATGAGTGCCAGGTAAATCCTGACACACAATACATGGGTGTAGTCACGAATCTGATATTGATGCGGCTAAATATTTACAAATTTAAGATAATTATAAAACAAAAATATTAGTTACTTATTTCGCACCAATCCGTGTCTATGCGCCATTGTGCAAGATACACGACGTTCTATGTGCAGTATTAAAGTCCTTGCAACTTTAAGAATGTAATATTATATTTGACTGAAATCACAATTAAATGTTACATATATCCCATAATTATCGTAATCTTATTTTTTGACATTTCCGAATTTTTAAACTTGGCGAGCAGTTCATATTGACTATTACACTATGTGTAATGAACGATCTGCTGGTCACTTCAGTACGCAGTTCATATTGACCATTACACTATGTGTAATGAGTGATCTACAGGTTACTTCAGACTTTACTGACCTGCAGCCAATTTTTCAGCCAATCAAATATCACATGTGCATCAACAAAAGTTTAGCATAATTAATATTGTTGGTAAGTTGAATCTAACCAAACACTTGAACAAGTTTAATGGGTCAGTACTGTTATGTAATTTTTTTTATTTAACACATAATAGTTTCACTCAATAATCCAAAGTATTATGGCACTTAACGCACAGACCCATTTACTGCATGCAGTGCTCCAGATAAGCATTAGGCCATAATAAATTAATTGCTAGGTTAAAATCCCCGCCCGCCCCCTAATTTTCATAAGAAAAAACATCAAAAATTTTAAAAATGAAAATAAAATATAAAATCCTCCTGCCCTCCCCGTTTTCACGGACAATTTGGATGATAATCTAGCAATTAATTTATAATAGCCTTACTTGGGGGTTTTAGTTTTTGCTACTGAAAATTTCAGTATTGATTGATTAAAAAATATTTCAATTAATAATTTGATTAAATTAATTGACTAATTGACTGAATATTTAGCATCATTTTTATGCCATCGAGGGTTAACAGATGATCAGTTAACTTAACCACTCTTTCCTGGGATCCTGAAAGGTTTACCTGTACTTGAGCACACCCCATCTCCGCAAGTAACTGATAACTTTCCCACTTGCATCAGTAGTGAGAGGAATGATAATGAGACACAATGTTGTATATCAATCATCACGGAGACTGTTGCCGGGCGGGGATTCGAACTCACCACCCCTGGATTGATAGTCAGACGCGTAACCGACTGAGCTAATCAGGCCTGACTATTTAATCAAATGCTCATTTTAATATTTTTATTGATTGATTGATTGATTGATTGACTGATTGATTGATTGATTGATTGAATATTTAATGTCATCTTTATGCCATTGTGGGCTAACAGACGATTAGTTAACCTAACCACTCTTTCCTGGAATCCTGAAACGTTAACCCCCATCTCCACAAGTAACTGATAACTTTCCCACTTGAATCAGTGGTGAGAGACAAATGATAATGAGACACAATGTTACATATCAATCATCACAGAAACTATTGCCAGTGTGTATCATAGTACACTCCCTTTCTGACACTTTCCTACATCTTGCCTTCCTGAGTTTCACCCCATCTCAAAATAGATGTAACATTAATTTTGTAACATGTTTGTTTCACAGATTTACAAATTACCCTCATAACAATGTCATTTGTTATACAGACGTTAATCCCAAACAGTTGTCACGGTTACTGTTTAAATATTTATACACCCAGGAGAAAGTAGTTTTGGTATTAGCCATTTTAAGTTGTCTTAACAGTTAGGTCATTAAAAATTAATTGCTAGATTATTACCCCAAGATATTTTTTTTTTTTTGGGGGGAGGGGGGGGGGGGGGGGGGGGTATTATTTTTTTATAAAAATAAAAAGGGTTGGGGCAGCATGAAAATTAGGGGGAGGGGGGATGATTATCTATCAATTAATTCATTATGGCTCCACAGTTGAACATGCAA
Source organism: Panopea generosa (assembly GCA_029582155.1). Taxonomy (NCBI): domain Eukaryota; kingdom Metazoa; phylum Mollusca; class Bivalvia; order Adapedonta; family Hiatellidae; genus Panopea; species Panopea generosa. The sequence goes on along the minus strand of CM055905.1, from coordinate 10,561,337 downwards.
AACTGTACACTTGTGGTTTTCGAACCTACCAAATTGGGATTTTTAAACAAACACTAAAATTAATACAAAGTTGCAATATCAAACAATAACTTCCTTTATTGGATGATTCTAATTATAAATAGAATGACATCATTTCAAATAAGTTTGGTTTATACAAATGAGACGCTGTGACATATAATGTCAGAATCTGACATTCAACGTTTTTAACCCTTTACTTCATACAGATGCCTTTGGACACCTCTAATATAGACACCTTTGGACACCTAATATAGAAGGCTTTTGAATTATTGGGTGAATTATGTTTATATTAACTGACAGAGTGGAAAACAGTGCAGAAAGTGTTCAGATTGCTCGCTATTACTAGCAATATGAACTCTTCCTGCACTGTTTTCAAAGGCCTTCTGTGAATGGTGCGGGAAAACGCGTGGAGTATCTATGGAGTAAAGGGTTAAGCAGTTCTCCACAGGGCAAGTCAATGAGTGCATTTAAAAATACACTTAAAAATACACAGAAAATTACTTGTCCCTATTAATGTTTGCTATGGTTAACAAAATAAATGGTCAAAATTCAATCATAATGTGGTTTTTTTTCTTCTTTTAGTGTCGGACAAATTCTACATAGGAAGATTTGAGAGCAATTAACGCCCAAGTTGAAAGAACTTGTTTTCACAATCAATGTAAAATTAATAAGTTTAAAATGAAAATAGAAAGTGTAGAGTGGAGTTATCACTGTGTATTCTAATCTCACTATTTTACTAAAGATTATTTCTATCTTACAATAACGACTCTATTAAATATTTTGTAAGATTAACGCCTTAAAAGAGTTCTTAATGACATAATCCTTATACATCTAAATCTTTAATATGTTTAATTTCTGGTATTTAATACAATTTATTTATAACGTATTGTGTGTATATATTTATTTATATATATATATATATTATAATCTGTCACTATTTACTCTAATTGTTTGTATTTCAGTACACTAAGTCTATAATTTAGCAATTTTATTGTGTTTTTTGTCATAATGTTTATAGCATATCTGACAAGGCCTATTCATAAAGAATCGTTATGTGTGATTTGTGTGACCAGTTAACGGATCAAAATTAATGACCCAAGCTAACGTTGCTTTTATTCTCATCTGTAATCTGAGTTTTGATGTATTTTCGTAATAATTATTAAAGGATAATTGTGTGGATATGTGGAAGAACTAAATTGTTTATTGCCAAATAAGGTCATTATATGTAACTCATATAAAACATTTTTTTTAATCCTTTTTTAGTATATTAAAGATTTTATATTATGACATTTTCACTCATTATATATACTAAGTGCCCGTATACCAGATTAAAAGCCACATTTCTGATGAGTCTAACAAAGACAAACTTAGAAGTCTACAATGTAGTTTTTATGTATTTTTACCACAATTTCAACACATTTCAGGTCATATATGGCATATCCAGTTTTATTAGTGGAGAAGGACCCTCAGAATCTGAATAGAGTCACAGTCCTTCTGCAAGTAACTGACAAACTTTCTTATATAATGTTTTTGGAGTAAGCGGGACTCAAATCTACAACCCTGACATTGAAAGGTAAGTCATTTTAAGATGGCGCCTTTAAGGCTATCGGCCATGGAGGACCCTGACAATGTAGTTTAACACCTTGTCATTATAGGCCATTATCAAATTTCTGTTTAGGCTGTTATAAATTAATTGCTAGATAATAATCCAAATTTTTCTTAAAGATGGTGAGGACGGATGGTTTTTATTTTTTATTTTTATCATTAAAATTTTTGATGTTTTTTTAAAAAAAAATTTTTTTATGAAAATAAAAAGGGTCGGGGAGGCATGAAAATTAGGGGGCGGGTGGGGATGATAATCTAGCAATCAATTTATTATGGCCTTATTGGGATGACAGTGCAGTGGATAGAGTGTTGGTCGCTCACACTAGAGATTGCTGGTTTGATCCCCAGCTGGACCCGATGGCCTCCCAAAAATAACATGTCAGTAATGGTTCTACTCAGGAGGTGAAACAGTTCATACAAGACGTGAGTTTTCTTCACAATCAAGATAAAATAAATTGGTATAAACTTAAAAAACCCCGCTTTATCTCTCAGATTTATTTTCCAGAAATATATTTTTATTGCCTTTATATTGTTGCAGTTAAATACAATGTGTGCGTGTTTTTAACATTTAAATTGCTAGACTGCAGATACTGTCCATATGGGGCCGTTACATAGCAATATTGACATAAAAGCATGCTGATTGGTCAGTTGCTTAAGCAGACGATAAAACACTACAATTTGGCAAATATATATTAGAATGCTATGAACTGTTGGATTGGCAGGGAATTCCATGCTTTCTTACATCAGAGTATAACAGACCTAAAAGATACTGGGATAGACTTTGTTTGTATTTTGTCTAGTTCAAGTCAAAATGAATTAATTGCTAGATTATCATCCCCACCCACACCCCACCTAATTTTCATGCCACCCTGTCCCTTTTTATTTTCCTAAAAAAAAAAAAATAAAAATAAAAAAAAATTCCTCCCAACTTTTAAGAAAAATTTGATGACAATCTGGCAAATGATTTAGAAATTCAAATGTTCTACTGTGTGGAAGGGGTCATATCAATCAAGATATGAAATGAGTGTCTGAAGTTATTTGAAGATGTCCGACTTTAAAAGGCAGTGTGTCAGGAAAAATTGTTACCAATGTGTAAAAAACTAAAATTATTAAAATGTCTTCAATGCATCTTAAAATTAACTATAAATAAAATACAAATAATTTCGTAAATCCATGGAAACTTGACCAAAAAAAAGAATGGAATGAGTGTTTCAAATGGAAACAAAATCCCGATTATAAAAATAAATATTCAAGCACATTCCAACCTTAAACTCGATCATCATTTGGAATCTCTCTCTAAGATGAAACAAATTCAACAATGAACGATCAATTGAAATCTCAATGTAATGACTCATTTTCTATGTCATGTAGTATGTTGCATTACCACTTAAAATGGTTGCATGATATATGAAATAAACATCAAAATATGTAATATAAGGCAAGTTCTCTTTCTTGTAAACACCCATATTTAAAGTTTCCTTACTGGTATATACATACAAAATTTACACTTCACGAGTTTTAAAAGTTGATCTACATATGATTTTGACCTGGATTATGTCATCATGTCATGTTGATCAATAGAGTCAAGTGTTTTTGAAATCCATCCATGTATGATAAAGTTACAAACCGGACATGAAATCTTAAACAGAGTCAAAGTGTGACCTTAACCTTTGAGGTATGGTTCTGGGTCTTAAACGTGATATCTTCATATCATGTTCACCAGTTTTGCCAAGTTTTTTTGAAAAACATAATATGTGTAATGACAAAGTTACATCCCGGACACAAAATCTCTGATGGATATACAGACACTGTGATTACTATATGCTTCTCCAAGGGGGCCATAAACATATCAAAGTTGCTTAAATATGAAATTGCTTTGGAGGACTTTCAGTTGAAAAATGTTATATGACCTTTATAAGCTTTTTTCTGGCATTTTTTATAGTTGAGATTTTTCAAATTTGTGTCAGAAATCTTCTCCTATAATAATATCACATTGTCAATATTAGTTGGATGTTTTAATGTTCATTACATTTTAGTTTGATTATTCTTCTTATAAATCATTGCTGAATTTAATTCTCAATAATTTCAAATAATTTTTTAAGCTCCGTTTTGTTTAATTTGTTCTCCAATTGTTTTTATCGTTAAATTTATTTCAAGATCGTATAATTGTATTTGTGTTCAAGAAGTAGTTCTGAGGCATCGCTACCGTTAAAGTGAGTGTATCAGGATAAAACGCTAATAAATGTCCTACAAAATAAAATAATTATCAAAATGGATAAAAAAACATCTCATTTATAATCATTAATAAATATAGACCAAATGGTTTAGTATGTCAAATCCACCAAAATGTGACAAAATTGAGACGTTAATAGGAATGGTAAACTTGAAAGAAATCCCCATTCTAAAAATAGACAGCACTTAAATACTGTTTAATGACCTTCAAATCATCATTCTGACTCTTTCAAAGATGAAACCATTTTACATGTAAATCTGTATAGCGGATCAAATTGAAATCATAAAATAATCAAGTGACTCATTTAATGTTATAAAATATGTTACAATTTTAAGCAGAAAATCTATTTTAGTATAACCAAATGTACCATGCCTATATATAAGTATATATAGGCATGGTACATTTGAAAAAATGTTTTAAGCCAATTTTAAAATTTTGAAAAATCCTGATATATTCCCTTTAAAGGTAAGGGAAAGTGCTATAAATGTCTTATATCAAATGGATAAAACATGACAAAAACAACATTTTAATCTGAGATGTAAACTTGAAACAAAATCCCCTTTCTATGAACAGACAGCACTTAAATACAGCTTGATGACCTTTACATGGTGTTTCGGTATCGTTCTAAGAAGAACCAATTCTACAATATGTAAACCATATGTAAACCAGGACGACAGATCAAATCAAAATCAAAATGAAATCACACTACTCATTTGATACTCCACAAAATATGTAACAATTCTTTTTAGTTTAACCTTGTTTTTTGAGAGAAGCTTTAGGATTGAACCTGTCACCTCTTGTACAAGTGTCTGTCTGTCTGTCTGTCTGTACAGACAAGTGATCAAACATTGTCTCATCATGATAAACATGTATTGCACATTACAAGATATAGAGCAAACCTCTAATTGTGACCATGACCTTTGAGCTATGGACTTTGGTCTTGTCATCCCAAGGGAAGACATTTCTATCTGAACTGAAGAAGTCATGAATGATTCTTCTTCTTACATGCCAAACAAATTGAACAATAGTTTTAAGCTTATTTGAATTATAATTGTACTTTTTACAACAATTTTAACAGACTGCTTCAACATGTTAAATTATAAAAGTTACATCATTATTCAAATTTGTCAAGTAAAAAATGTATCCAACATCATAGGGCGATATATACAAACACATAACAACGCATTGTGAAACTGATGAGAGTTTTATGACTTCATGAAGAGGTGGAATCAACCAATGACATTTTATTGACCTGTTTATATCATCACACCTTGAGATTTTTATGACGCCGGCTCTGATACGACCTGTCAATTATCAGTATTCAATCACCGAACAGTCAATTTATTTACATAAACCTTTTTACGCGCCGTTCTCAAAAGATAGAGAATGTCTTTGCAATGAATAAAGGATGGCTAGGTACAATTTTATGGGCGGAGCTTGCCCCTGAAAATAACCCTACAAGCTAGCTCAGCACCTGTCATGAACTAGGTCAAGTAAGTGCTTAAAGACTGAAGCAGCACTCACAACCACGTCATCTCGCAATTCATAGTAACTCTCACCAATTTCACAACACAATGTGTATAATTATTATAAATTTAATACATTATATTTTCTTTTACCACAATCGCTTTTAAGATTTCAAATCATGTAATCAACATCAACTTAGTCAAGTTGCAGCATGAGGCGGGTAGAAAAGGCTTGCGAAGGGGGTGTAAGATGTCATTTCTGTAACCAGTAAATTAACTCTGAAATCATTGTTTGGTATGCAGGAATATAAGAATCTTACATCAGTTTGAGGTTTGGATACAAAACAGTTATCCAAAGGGATGGAATTTTCTATCGGAACCAAAAAAGCCATGAATTATTCTTTTTCTTGCATACCAAACATATTAAAATAATGTTAAAACTTACTAAATCATTATATTTTTTACAACAGTCGCTTTTAAGACGCTAAATCATATGATTTACGTTATATATTTTTTACATTACGTCATAAATAAGTCTTAAAGTCACAGCGTGAAATTTTATCTTGGCCCTACTGGGTGAGATAGAAATATCTAGCCCCGGTAAAAATGCAGATATCCTTATCTGGTGTGCATTTGTAGACTGGTTGAAAATCATTTGCCAGAGATTTGCATCTCATTAATCTCCCTAAGCCCCCAATCCCCACAACCACAGTAAAGATCAGCCCCAACCAAACAATATCCACCAACTCTCTCTCTCTGTGCTTCTAATTTAAAATTTATAATTAAAATTCAATTATTTTATTTTAAGAGAATTGTTCCTGGGAAATTATTTATTTGATTGTGAAAATCTGTTATGTCAGGTTTTTAACATTGCTTCCAATTACGCAGCAATGGCATCTCTGCAGTGTGAATTATCACATGTGAATTTAATTCAAAATATCGAATATTCTTCTGCACACTCAATTTACTTTCCCTCAATCAGAGTTCTACTTTAAGACACAGTATTTTTTTTAGTTATCAATATTTTTCTATCAATTCAGCAGCATTTTCATTAAATGAATTCCCAGTGATCGTTTTGCTTTCAGAATGTAATGTGATTTTAAATACGCACTTAGAACTGATGAATGTTTAAACACCTTCGGTATTGGTTGCATGTCTTGTAATCAATGGTGTTTTATGGCCTGTCAGCACATCGGAAGGTAATGATGTACATGCTCATGAAGATAATGGGGATGCTTCTGAGAAAACAAGAATGCTTCTCCGCTTCTGACCGGAAACCAAATTTTAATAAAAAATTAAGTTGATAAGGAGCCATTACTCTTGTTAAATTTTTGTTTGATAAACATCTAACTTGACCTTTATTTTATAATTATAGAGGAACATGTAAAATTAATAAATTACCTACATGGACTCCTTCAGAAGTTATTGATCGCAAACTACAGTCATTCTCCAGATGAATAGACAAACTACGAACAGATAGACGGACGGACGACGGACGGACGGACGGACGGACGTTCTTGTGGAAGTGATGTTGTGGGGTGCAGTTTTTATATGTTATAAAACATCTTTTTTTTCATAAAACAAAACAAAACCTATTTTCTATCTAATCCTAATGTCACAAACCTTGAGATCCAACCCTAATGACACTAAAAAAGAATGAAAAAAGGTGGAAAAAAAAGTAAAAGAAAAATGTGAAGAAAAAAAAAAATTTAACCCCACAATGCCATTTGGACGGGTTTTCGCACTTGTGGGGTGAACATTGCACCCCACAAGTACCAAAAAACCCACAATGCCATTCTCTTCTGGCAACGCAACCCACAACTGCCGCTCCAGACGTACGGACGGACGGACGGACTGGACGTTCTGCTGGAAGTGTAGTTGTGGGGTGACGTTTTGATATGTTATAAAACATCTTTTTTTTCAGAAAACAAAACAAAAACTATTTTCTTTCTAACCCTAATATCACAAACCTTGAGATCCAACCCTAATGACACTAAAAAAGAATGAAAAAAGGTGAAAAAAAAGTAAAAGAAAAATGTGAAGAAAATTAAATTAACCCCACAAGTCCATTTGCACGGGTATTCGCACTTATGGGGTGAACATTTCACCCCACAAGTACCAAAAAAACCCACAAGTCCATTCTGTACTGGCAACTCAACCCACAAGTGCTGCTACACACGTACGTACATACGTACGTATGTACGGACGGACGGACGGACGGACGGACGGACAGACAGACAGACAGACAGACAGACAGACAGACAGACAGCCAGACAGACAGGGGTAAGACTTCATGCCCCTTCACCATTCTTCAAAGAATAAAGCTTAGAAACAAAAAAACAAATAAAATAAGAAATTGTTAAGTCATTACCTAAGATGTGGCTTTGTTTATACAAATTTTATTTTAGTCTGATTGCAAAGTAAACTCAGAGCTTTTATGAATTGCTCTTGAGTACTTCTGCAGGTGTGGGTCACATAATAACCCTGGCAACAGTATTGATGTTGAAGATGAATATCATTTTATTCTCGTATATCCTTTTTATACTGATTTAAGGAAATCCTCTGCCATGGCTATGTGTAGTGTCCAATAAAGCAAGACACTTCATCCACATATGCTTAGTACTGATTCTACTCTGAAAGATGTTGTATCTAGTTGTAGGAACTTATTTTTCACAATCAATGTAAAAGTAAGTTTGTTTTAAAGAAACAACAATGAATTTGTTTTGTATGTTTATTTTTTGAATATGTACCAATAGAGAATGACTGTTGAGTGTAAACTATTATTAAGAGACAAAACTATCATTTTGAATATATAAGGCTAGCTTGATCTGGGTAAAATAAATGAGATGTAGGAAAGTCAAAAATATAAAATCGAAAGATTAAACATCTTTTCTCAAACATGAATAACAAGTTGAACACACATAACAAGACATTTCCGAAGCCAAATTTATTACAGAAATATTTGTCAAACAGAAAAACTTTAATCTGATCTGTATATAAAAACCGCTTGCATGAATGACAAAATCTGCTAGGTTTCTTCTGTATACATGTACTATTTTTATAAGCATTTACATGGTTTTGGTCACAAGTGCAATTGATGAAATTTAGATCATTGGATGTGAGTAAATCACAGACTAAACCAACATCGAAAATGGTTTCATTGATCATGTGAGCTTTCACTTGTTTACATTCTTTCTACTTGGGGGCGGTAGTCTAATAGATAGAGTGTTGGTCGCTCATGCCAGAAGTTGCGGGTTCGTTCCTCAGCTGGACCAGATACCTCGCATAAAACAACACTCAGTACTGGTTCTACCCAGGGAGCAGACTTGAGAGTGGTTCATATAAGTGTTGAGGTTTCATCGTAATCAAGCTAAAATAAATTAGTATAAACTTACTTTCACTTGATTACTCGATTTCACATGTCAATTCAGGAAATTTACTTCTACAACCACCTTTTCGAATTTTTTTAGTTTATCCAAAGTTAGTATGGTTTGAATGTGCAACTTTATCTCGACCAGTTGCTCTATTTAGCAATATTTCAGATAAAACATGTCTACCACCTATTTCAGTCCTATTTTCCGGTGAAAACACATTCCTGTGACCTTGACCACTAACTTCATTTGTTACCTGCAAAAATTATGTCTCAATCTGCCTACATTGAATGGCGAATCTGCTATATCGACATTACCGAGCTGAAAAAAGTGCAACATAGTTGTACATTGCAAACCATTAAAAGGCGCAATATTTTACACCCCTGGTGGAAATTGCTTAAAACCATCTTTGCTTTCTTTTCCACGTGTCTTCCTGCTAGCGTGTATTAAAGGACCTGCATGTAAATAATGTAAACATCACATGACAGGATTAGCACATTGGATTGCCTGAATAAAATATTCGCTGTGTGTTGTGGAACCCGTATACATAAATATAAACATCATGTGATGCATCCTTTGATTGGTTGCTTGAAATTTCGTGCAAAATGTGTTGTAGTCTGGTAGCTTGCCCAACTTCATTACAAAGTAATGAGAGTAACGGAATGAAGTTGTGCAGGGTACCAGACAAAATTTGTTGGGACTAGCTAGTATAATGACAATTTATATGTTTGGAGAACAAATATACAATGTGTGCGTTGTTCTTTTTGTTTTAAATTCAACAACAATATGTAGTAAGAACTAACGTATTATGATTCTAACCTGTATAATGGTGAACAAAATAGGTTTTTCAAGCCCTAATTTTAATTTTTGATCTCTTAATTATGCAATTTTCAATCCCTTGATTTGTCTATGGGACTAGTCATTACAAAAAAGTATTCCGCTTTCAAAATAAACAATTTAAAAAATTAATGTGTCCTACATACAACTGAAAATACAAAATATACAGTTAATGTACTTGGACATTTTCCACCAAACTTATAATACTACATTTTGTATATCCAAGTTAAAGAATTCGTACATATGTCCTCCCCAATAAGGTTACGCAACTCCATGATCAAATTCTAGAAGCATTCTTACTGGACCCCGCCTCATGGCACAGTTATAAAGAGGTAGCCAGGATGCTCAGAATGGAACAGCGATATAAGTGGAACAGCATTATAAATATCCCAAGGTGCACAGTGCTATATTATTTGGCAATACTGTTTCTGGTTGAAAGTACTGTAAACAAACATGCGATAATGCGTGATAAATATGACAGATCATTGTTTGTCGGCATAAATCAATTAAAAAGCGATGTCATTTATAACAATATTAGAACTCATTCCAGTCTGCATTCATCAAGGTGTAATTGATGCACAAATACATGGTAACAGTTTGGATAAATCGTAACGAGCTCGTAAACACTTGCGATTTAGTTGAGATTTTCGATCAATTCATCAATTATTATACTGCAAATTTTTAATGATTCATAATGAATTTGGTCGAAAATGTCAATTTTAAATTTGGAAGCCATAGAAAAAAACGGTTATAACAAGTTTCGCGTTATATCAGACTGCGTTCATAACAGTACCAGAGTGTGAGTTTAAAATAAAGAAGGTGATTAATCTTCTGAATACAAATAAACATCCAGTTAATAAAACTAGCAATTTACTGATTTAAAATAAGAACAGATGCTCTTAAAGTTTGAAATGGCCAATAATGCTATAATGATAATTTTAAAATACTGTTTATCCTTCTTATGTAAATAAAGATAATCCACGTTACTTAATCACTCTCACTATAACAACTTTATTGACTTCTGTGTATGATTAGGCCAAAATAAATTAATTGCTTGATTATCATCCCCACACGCCCCCTAATTTTCATGCCGCCCGCTCCTTTTTATTTTCATAAAAAAAAAAATTAAAATAAAATTCTCCACCCCACTCCACACCCAACCCCTCCCTTTTAAAAAAAAATTGTGATGATATTCTAGCAAATAATTTATAATGGCTGTGTGTTGTATGTTTTGTTTGTTTCACGCACACACTAATTTTTGTATTTTGTATGACGATGAGCTGTATATGCTTCATAACAAAATAAAAGATAAGTTCTGTTCTGTTCTGTTCTGTTCTGTCGTTTCTGGAGAATCCATTATGGGGCCACCCTGGGATCATACCTACAACACTCGATCATGACTCCGTATTGAGCTGGAATTTGTAAAATGATGATGAACAAAAATGTAAAATGAGGATGATGATAAATGTCAGTACTGACCTCTTGTCGGAGCGCTCCACTAGGGCAATCTCTCACGAAGTCCCTGTACCTGTAATATACAACAACATAAATCAAAGGTTCAACACTTCCCAAATAATTTTCATGGCAGAGACAGTCATAGTCCTGCTATAACCACATGATCGCTTTGCAGTCTCGTCAAAATGATCATACGCAACAAGGACTATTTTTTATTCGTCAAATTTCATTTCTTTCATGAAATACATCAAACGATAAAAATATATTGTGAACATAGTTTTATGTCAATTTTACCAAATTTCCCATGAAATAAACTAAACACTGCAATAATGTCAATCAAATTAGGAAAGTGTATTTATCACACTAACTTTTCGGTGCAGGAGTGTAATAAACCGATGACATGTTTTTGATATTAACCTAGTGTAATGTCACTTCCGATTCAACGTTAGGTGTTTTCCATATGACTTGCTGGCTCTCATAGGTAAATAGCCGAAAGTACTTTTGGACTTGCCAGAATATAATTATGAATGACGTCAAATTGTCATGGTTAAATGACATTATTTTGAGACATTATGTTATACAATGACTCACGGAAACAAATATGCCTGATTTTTTTCTTGCTCCTTATACAGAGATCTGTTAAATAAATGGTAAATGTAAACTTTTCCTGAGTTATGTGATAAAACGAATCTTACATTCGAGCTCATTTATTATTGAATTTTTCAATAATAAATAAGCACTCATGTTAGATCCTCTATTTATTAACGCCCAGTTATCTAGAGTAGTTTTACAATTTTGATTTTGTTCCCAAAATATTGCCACTCATACTGAATTATTGATATCTGTTTTGCATTCTGACAGCAAATATAATTTATCATGTAAATAAAAGCACCATACTGAAGACAAGAAAACAGTTTTATTTCGTTTGAATACTTAAAAAGCTAAACATTTATGATGGATATATTTCAGGCATATCAAGTGTAAAGTCTGAATTGCCTCCTTAAAACAAGAGAGCCACGATGTACTTTGATCACTCACCTGTGACATACAACTGATAGATGGATTGAATATTTAGTGTCATTTTTATGCAATCGAGGGCTAACAGACGATCAGTTAACCTAATCAGTGTTTCCTGGGATCATGAAAGGTCAAACAGTACTTGAGCACACCCCATCTCAAGAAACTGATAACTTTCACACTTGAAATCAGCGGTGAAAGACGAATGATAATGAGACACAATATTGTATATCAATCATCATGGAGACTGTTGCTCGGTGGGGATTCAAACTCATGATCCCTGGACTGATAGTCAGACGTGTTACCAACTGAGCTAATCAGGCCCGACTGTAACATACAAGATAGATTGTTTAAATATTTAGCATCACCTTTATGCCATCGAGAGCTAACAGAAGACATTAACCTAACCACTCTTCCTGGGACTATTTTAAGATTGACCAGAACTCAAACAAATCTTTCTCTGCAAGTATACCCCATCTCAAGTAACTGATAACTTTCCCACTTGAATCAGAGGTGAGATAAACGACAATGAGACCCAATATCATAATTATATCATTCATCACTGAGACTCTGATCAGGAGTGGAATCGGACTAACGACCCCTGGAATGATAGTCAGACACACTACCGACTGAGCTAACCAATCTTTTCTGGTATCCTGGAACTTAATGTTAACCAGTCACACTTATGCACAACCAAATATATGCTTTATAATTCAAGGGCCATAACTCAGATATTAAACATAAATATATGCTTGATAATTCAAGGGCCATAACTCAGATATTAAACATAAATATATGCTTGATAATCCCAGGGCCATAACTCAGATATTAAACATAAATATATGCTTGATAATCCCAGGGCCATAAATCAGATATTAAACATAAATATATGCTCAAAAATCCTAGGGCCATAACTCAGATATTAAACATAAATATATGCTTGATAATTCAAGGGCCATAACTCAGATATTAAACATTAATATATGCTTGATAATCCCAGGGCCATAACTCAGATATTAAACATAAATATATGCTTGATAATCCCAGGGCCATAACTCAGATATTAAACATAAATGTATGCTTGATAATTCAAGGGCCATAACTCAGATATTAAACATAAATATATGCTTGATAATCCCAGGGCCATAACTCAGATATTAAACATAAATATATGCTTGATAATTCAAGGGCCATAACTCAGATATTAAACATAAATATATGCTTGATAATCCCAGGGCCATAACTCAGATATTAAACATAAATGTATGCTTGATAATCCCAGGGCCATAACTCAGATACTAAACATAAATATATGCTTGATAATCCCAGGGCCATAACTCAGATATTAAACATAAATATATGCTTGATAATCCCAGGGCCATAACTCAGATATTAAACATAAATATTTGCTTGATAATTCAAGGGCCATAACTCAGATATTAAACATAAATATATGCTTGATAATCCAAGGGCCATAACTCAGATATTAAACATAAATATATGCTTGATAATTCAAGGGCCATAACTCAGATATTAAACATAAATATATGCTTGATAATCCCAGGGCCATAACTCAGATATTAAACATAAATATATGCTTGATAATTCAAGGGCCATAACTCAGATATTAAACATAATCTATGTAAAATAAACTAGAAGTTGTTTCTGAGAAAAAAAACTTTGCCTCCCCTTCATAAAGTTGTGAGAATTATTTCAAATGTTAGTTTTAGGACTTGTGAATGACCTGCAGGAAAAACTGCAATGGCACTGGGAAACATATATGATATGCACATCAAGAGTGAAAGATAGGGACATAATTCACATTACCCAAATAATAAGCAGGTGATTATTACTTCCCTTGGTTAGCCAAAAACCTGTACACAATTATTTCATAAAACAAACTGATTAGTTTTGGACAATTTAAGAACAAATTCAAATTTGTTAGTGACATAAGCAATATATCCCATGCATACTAGACTGCTCTATTTACAGGACTATGATTGATCATGAAGCTGAGTGCAAAATTTTCATTTTGAAAGTAGCCGCCTCAGTCAGCTCAGTTGGCAGTCAGTCTGATAATCAATCCAGTAGTCATCAGTTCAAATCCCTGCCCGCCAACAAAGTCTCCATGATGATTGATATGCGACACTTATCTCATTGTCAATTGGCTCTCACCACTGATTCAAGCGGGAAAGTAACCAGTATTTGTGTAGATGGATGTGTACTGATTAAATTTCCAGGATCCCAGAAAAGAGTGGTCAGGTTAACTAATCATCTGTTAGCTCTTGATGGTATAAAAATGATACTAATTATTCAAATTAATTGTGAGAATGGGTTTTATGACAACTCTGCCACAGGAGAGATGCTTTAATAATTAAGATATCCAAGAAATCAATGGAATGCTCCCCATGTGCTTGATTGTATAGTAGCTGCATTGTTTGTTACTTCAAGAGGAAGGGGATGTAAATATAATTTTTGGAATAGATTTTTGGTGCTTCCATCCATATTACAAGTCACATTGGATTCCCTTCCATACTCTTGAAGAACAAAATAATAAGTATTTGGTAATGGACAGAATTTACACACAATTATTGTGTTACAATCTACACACAGTGCAGTCAGAGTCTTCTGTGCTACAATCTACATACAGTGCAGTCAGAGCTTTCTTTGCTACATATACACACAGTGCAGTTGGAGCCTTCTCTGCTACAATTTACACACAGTGCAGTCAGAGCCTTCTCTGCTACATCTACACACAGTGCAGTCAGAGCCTTCTCTGCTACATCTTCACACAGTGCAATCAAAGCCTTCTCTGCCACAATCTACACACAGTGCAGTCAGAGCCTTCTCTGCTACATCTACACTCGGTGCAATCTGAGCCTTCTCTGCTACAATCTACACACAGTGCAGTTGGAGCCTTCTCTGCTACATCTACACACAGTGCAGTTGGAGCCTTCTCTGCTACATCTACACACAGTGCAGTCAGAACCTTCTCTGTTACAATCTACACACAGTGCAATCAAAGCCTTCTCTGCCACAATCTACACACAGTGCAGTCAGAGCCTTCTTTGCTACATATACACACAGTGCAGTTGGAGCCTTCTGTGCTACAATTTACACACAGTGCAGTCAGAGCCTTCTCTGCTACATCTACACACAGTGCAGTCAGAGCCTTCTCTGCTACATCTTCACACAGTGCAATCAAAACCTTCTCTGCCACAATCTACACACAGTGCAGTCAGAGCCTTCTCTGCTACATCTACACTCGGTGCAATCTGAGCCTTCTCTGCTACAATCTACACACAGTGCAGTTGGAGCCTTCTCTGCTATATCTACACACAGTGCAGTCAGAGCCTTCTCTGCTTCAATCTACACACAGTGCAGTTGGAGCCTTCTCTGCTACATCTACACACAGTGCAGTCAGAACCTTCTCTGTTACAATCTACACACAGTGCAGTTGGAGCCTTCTCTGCTACAATCTACACACAGTGCAGTTGGAGCCTTCTCTGCTACATTTACACACAGTGCAATCAGAACCTTCTCTGCTACATCTACACACAGTGCAGTCAGAGCCTTCTCTGCTTCATCTACACACAGTGCAGTCAGAACCTTCCCTGCTACAATTTACACACACAGTGCAGAGAGAGCCTTCTCTGCTTCATCTACACACAGTGCAATCATAGCATTCTCTACTACAATCTACACACAGTGCAGTTTGAGCCTTCTCTGCTACAATCTACACACAGTGCAGTTAGGGCCTTCTCTGCTACATCTACACACAATGCAATCAGAACCTTCTCTGCTACATCTACACACAGTGCAGTCGGAGCCTTCTCTGCTTCATCTACACACAGTGCAATCATAGCCTTCTCTGCTACAATCTACACACAGTGCAGTTGGAGCCTCCTCTGCTACATCTACACACAGTGCAGTCAGAACCTTCTCTGCTACATCTACACACAGTGCAGTCAGAACCTTCTCTGCTACATCTACACACAGTGCAGTCAGAGCCTTCTCTGCTACAATCTACACACAGTGCAGTCCAAGCCTTCTCTGCTACATCTACACACAGTGCAGTCAGAGCCTTCTCTGCTTCATCTACACACAGTGCAGTCAGAACCTTCTCTGCTACATCTACACACACAGTGCAGAGAGAGCCTTCTCTGCTTCATCTACACACAGTACAATCATAGCATTCTCTGCTACAATCTACACACAGTGCAGTTGGAGCTGTCTCTGCTACATCTACACACAATGCAATCAGAACTTTCTCTGCTACATCTACACAAAGTGCAGTCGGAGCTTTCTCTGCTTCATCTACACACAGTGCAATCATAGCCTTCTCTGCTACAATCTACACACAGTGCAGTTGGAGCCTCCTCTGCTATATCTACACACAGTGCAGTCAGAACCTTCTCTGCTACATCTACACACAGTGCAGTCAGAACCTTCTATGATACATCTACACACAGTGCAGTCAGAGCCTTTTCTGCTATATCTACACACAGTGCAGTTGGAGCCTTCTCCGCTACAATATACACAGTGCAGTCAGAGCCTTCTCTGCTACAATCTACACACAGTGCAGTCAGAGCCTTCTCTGCTACATCTACACACAGTACAGTCAGAGCCTTCTCTGCTACATCTACACACAGTGCAGTCAGAGCCTTCTCTGCTACAAATTACACACAGTGCTGTTTGTGCCTTCTCTGCTACAATCTACACACAATGCAGTCAGAGCCTTCTCTGCTACAATATACACACAGTGCAGTCAGAGCTTTCTCTGCTACATCTACACACAGTGCAGTCAGAGCCTTCTCTGCTACAATCTACACACAGTGCAGTCAGAGCCTTCTCTGCTACAATCTACACACAGTGCAGTTGGAGCCTTCTCTGCTACATCTACACACAGTGCAATCCCAGCTTTCAGAAATAAATGTTTAACCAGATGGCCAAATAAATGGTCAGAGAGACAGGGATAACACTTAATGTCCCTTCACTATTTTTTCAATGACAGGGGCATAAAAAAATGTCAGTTCAATATTTAATGTGACTGGCTCTTACCGGGCTTGGAATAAACACATGCATCATACATTTTCCGGCTTTTAAGAAACTAAGACAGATCACAGCATGTCTGCGTTAGGAAATAGAACCTTCTTTAGCAAGTAACGTGCATATATCTTTGTATGGGCAGAGTTTTACGTGTTTGCCATTACAGATATATAAAAGTGAAATTAACACAGCTGATTATTCTCAATTTTCACCACTATTTAAGGAAAGTCGAATAATAAAGAAGTATTGTTTGCTAGAGGTGGATTCAGGACTTGTCAAGGGAGATGTGAAACTTCTGTAATTTTTAATGTATGCATATGATTGTGAGCTACCCATGGGGCAGGGAAAGTGGGGTTCAAGAGATGGGGGTGGAGATGTATATTTTCAATGTGGGTAAGATTATTACCGAGGGGACAGAAGTGCAATCTGAGTTTTCTCTGCTACAATTTACACAAAGCACAATCTGAGCCTTCTCTGCTACATTTACACACAGCACAATCTAAGCCTTCTCTGGTACAGTCTACACACAGTGTAATCTGAGCCTTCTCTGCTACAATCAACACAAATTGCAATTTGAGCCTTCTCTGCTACAGTCTACACACAGTGCAATCTGAGCCTTCTCTGGTACAGTCTATATATATATTTTTTTTATGTTTGTTTTTCAATTTCATTTATAAATAGTTAATTACTTATAAACTATACAAACATACAAATATTTAACTTAGTAAAGCTAATATAACATAGCATTTATTAATTTATTATTATTAATTATGCATCATCGAGTTCCATGTCATGTTGAATCGTGACGACAATGATATTCCAATTGTTTGCTTTTTAGTATTTATACATCCGCACCGTTTCCACTGAAAGAGAAAGTACCAAGTATGGCGAGTAAAAACGTTCGGGATAGAAAGTTGATGATTATTTATTTTTAAGATCTTGACCGAATATATTCGAATATATGCGTTCGAAAGAATGACCGAATATTCGAATATCAATATTGCCATTCATTGCCATCCTTAAATTTGAGCTTTCTCTGTTACAGTCTACATACAGTGCAATCTGAGCCTTCTCTCTCCATTTACACAGTGCAATTTGAGCCTTCTCTGCTACAGCCTACACACAGTGTTATCTAAGTATTTACGCTACAATCTACACACAGTACAATCTGAGCCTTCTCTGCTACAATCAACACAAAGTGCAATTTGAGCCTTCTCTGCTACAGTCTACACACAGTGTAAACTGAGTCTTCTCTGTTACAGTCTACACACTACTATCTGAGTCTTCTATGCTACCGTCTACACACAGTGCAATCTGAGCCTTCTCTAATACAATCACCACAAAGTGCAATTTGAGCCTTCTCTGCTACAATCTACACACAGTGCAATTGGAGCCTTCTCTGCTACAGTCTACACACTGCAACCTGAGCCTTCTCTGCTACAGTTTACACACAGTGCAAACTGAGCCTTCTCTGCTACAATCTACACAAAGTGCAATCTGAGCCTTCTCTGCTACAATCAACACAAATTGCGATTTGAGCCTTCTCTGCTACAGTCTACAAACAGTGCAATCTGAGCCTTCTCTGCTACAGTCTACACACAGTGCAATCTGAGCCTTCCCTGCTACAGTTTACACACTGCAACCTGAGCCTTCTCTGCTACAGTATACACATAGTGCAACCTGAGCCTTCTCTGCTATAGTCTTCACACAATGCAATATGAGCTTTCTCTGCTACAATCTACACACAGTGCAATCTGAAGCCTTCTCAGCTACAGTCTACACACAGTGCAATCTGAGTCTTCTCTGATACAGTCTACACACAGTGCAATCTGAGCCTTCTTTGCTACAATCTAAACACGGTGCAATCTGAGCCTTCTCTGCTACATTCTACACACAGTGCAATCTGAGCATTCACTGCTACAGTCTACACACTGCAACCTGAGCCTTCTCTGCTACAGTATACACACAGTGCAATCTGAGCCTTCTCTGCTATAGTCTTCACACAGAGCAATCTGAGTCTTCTCTGCTACATTTACACACAGTGCAATCTGAGCTTCTCTGCTACAATCTACACACAGTGCAACCTGAAGCCTTCTTGGCTACAGTCCACACACAGTGCAATCTGAGCCTTCTCTGATAGTCAACACACAGCACAATCTGAGCTTTCTCTGCTACAATATACACACATTGCAATCTGAGCCTTCTCTGCTTACAGTCTACACACATTGCAATATGAGCCTTTTCTGCTACAATCTACACACATTGTAATCTGAGCCTTCTCTGCTACAGTCTACACACAGTGTAATCTGAGCCTTCTCTGCTACATCTATACACAGTGCAATCTGAGCCTTCTCTTGTACAATCTACACACAGCACAATTTGAGCCTTCTCTGCTACAGTCTACACACAGTGCAATCTGAGCCTTCTCTGCTACATTTACTCACAGTGACATCTGAGCCTTCTTTGCTTCAGTATACACTCACTACAATCTGAACTTCTCTGCTACTGTTAACACACAGTGCAATCTGAGCCTTCTCTGCTACGATTACTCACAGTGACATCTGAGCCTTCTTTGCTTCAGTATACACTCAGTACAATCCAATCCTTCTCTGCTACATTTACACACAGTGCAGTCTGAGTCTTCTCTGCTACAATCCACACACAGTACATTCTGAGCCTTCTCCTGTACAATTTAGCCACAGTGCAATCCGAACATTCTCTGCTATAATCTACACAAAGTGCAATCTGAGCATTCTCTGCTACAGTCTACACACAGTGCAAACTGGGCCTTCTCTGCTACAATCTACACACAGTGCAATCCGATCCTTCTCTGCTACTGTCTACACACTGCAACCTGAGCCTTCTCTGCTACAGTATACACACAGTACATTCTGAGCCTTCTCCCGTACAATTTACACACAGCACAATCTGAGCCTTCTCTGCTACAGTTTACACACAGTGTAATCTGAACCTTTTCTGCTACAGTCTACACACAGTGCAATCTGAGCCTTTTCTGCTACAATCTACACACAATACAATGCGATCCTTTTCTGCTACATTTACACACAGTACATTCTGAGCATTCTCCGGTACAATCTACACACAGTGCAATCCGAGCATTATTTGCTATAATTTACACATAATGCAATCTGAGCCTTCTCTGGTACAATCTACACACAGTGCAATCTGAGCCATCCCTGCTACATTTATACACAGTTCAATCTTTGTCGTCTCTGCTACAATCTACACACAGCACAATCTAAGCCTTCTATGCTACAATCTTCACACAGTGCAATCTGAGCATTCTCTTCTACAATCTACACATAGTGCAATCTGAACCTTCTCTACTACATTTACACACAGTGCAACCTGACTCTTCTTTGCTACAATTTACACAGTGCAATCTCACTCTTCTTTGTTACAATTTATACAGCACAATCTGAGTCTTCTCTGCTACAATCTACAAAGTGCAATCTGAGCTTTCTCTGCTACAATCTACACACAGTGCAATCCGATCCTTCTCTGCTACATTTACACACAGTGTAATCTGAGCATTCTATGCTACAGTTACACATAGTGCAATCTGGGCCTTTTCTGCTACAATCTACAAACAGTGCAATCCAAGCCATCTCTTCTACAATCTACACACAGCTGAGCTTTCTCTGCTACAATATACACACTTTGCAGTTAGAATCTTTTATGCTACATCTACACACAGTACAATTCAAGCCTTCTATGCTACAATCTACACATACTTGAGCCTTCTCTGCTAAATTTTTCACATAGTGCCATCCAAGCCTTCTCTGCTACATCTACACAGTGCAATACAAGCTTTCAGAAATAAATGTTTAACCAGACGGCCAAATAAATGGTCAGAGAGACAGGGATTACACTTAATGTCCCTTCACCATTTTTCCAATGACAGGGGTACAAAATAATGTCAGCCCAATATGCCATATTTAATGCGACTGGCTCTTACCCAGCTTGGAATAAACACATGCATCATACATCTTCCGACTTTTAAGAAACTAAGACAGATAATAGCATGTCTGCGTTAGGAAATAGACCCCCTTCTTTAGCAAGATATGGACATATATCTTTGTACGGGCAGAGTTTAACGTGTTTGCCATTACAGATATATAAAAGAGAATTTAACACGGCTGATTATTCTCAATTTTAACCACTATTAAGAGAAAGTCGAATAATAAAGAAGTATCGTTTGCCAGAGGTGGATTCAGGACTTCATGTCAAGGGAGATGTGAATTTTCTGTAATTTTTATTGTACGCATAAGATTATGAGTTACCCAGGGGGCAGGAGAAGTGGGGTTCATGAGATGGGGATGTAGATGTAAATGTTTCACTTGTGCGTAAGATTGTGACCCAGGGGGCAGGGGATGTGGGGTTCACGAGATTGGGGTAGAGATGTAAACTTTCGAAGTGCATAAAATTGTCACCCAGGGGACAGTGTTGTGGGGTTCAAGAGATGGGGATGGAGATTGTGACACTATAAGGATGGTGGGGGAGTGGGATTGTTAATTTCTGCAAATTTTCAATCAATGTACATGTGTTTGTGACACTGTGTATTTTGAGGAACTGTACATCATGATGTTAGAGGAAATATATAAAATATATACCAATCCATAGTACAAGAATTTAGGAGGGAGGGAAATTGAGATGCGCAATGTATATTTAATCATTTCAGGAACTGGCATATAAGATGGTTGCACCTAACCTCCACCCACCCAGGATCTGCTAGTACAGGCTCACTTATAGATCCGTAATAACAATGTTTAACGCAGTAACCAAATGGCCTGGATTTAATAGCTCTATCATTATACTTAACCATGCATCTCCTAATGGATGTAAGAACAAAGTGATTAATCTAAGGAAAGACTTGTATTTTATCGGCGAACGCTCGCAACTTTTATAAAACTAATCAATAGGAGAATTAAAGTAGATAGTAAAACAGAAGTCATTAGGGATGCAATTTCATAGTCAGTCCAATGAGCTTCTTAAAGAGATAGAAAATACAATCAATTTTTTTTTACACTTTGATTTCAAATGTACTCAGCAGAGTAACTAAGTATGCCAAGCTACATGCCTGATATACTGTAATATGTGAACCCTAGAGTCTCAATGGCAACTTTTTTCACTTTCAAATTAGAAATAAAAGTAGATAGAGTGGATATTTGTAAATGAAACTCTCAATTATACGATACATTTATTACTGAATCATCTAAATTAAACATGCTCAGAAAAAAAAATTTGCTACCCTTTTTCTACTAATATAATAATAATGCCCCTAGGGGTCCTCTGTCGCTGTGTGATCTAAGGCACTATCTTGAGACCATTCAACGCTTAGGTCATAAGTTTACGTCCCGCTCACTTAAAAAACTTTCAGTGAGAAAGTTTGGCAGTTACTGGCGTAAGGATGGTGGTTCTACTGTGAGATTCATTCTTAGGTCTTCCTGTACCAATATAACTGAATGTGCTGTTTCAGTTTTCAGCCATATTGCTATTATGAGCAAATAGATAAAAATCTTAACAATTCCGACATCATCTGCATATAGTAATAAACCTTTACTAAGCTTGCCTGTATTATCATGCTTACCGGACTGGTTGATCAGTTCTATATTATATAATGACATATAATATTTACAATTTTGTATATCAGTCTGTGTATGATGACTAAATGACTGATTGAATATTAAGTGTCATATCCATGCCATCGAGGGCTAACAGAAGATCAGTTAACCTAACCACTCTTTACAAAATGGATCCTGGACTTTTTATTAACCTATAAGTACTTCAGCACACCGATCTCAACAATTAACTGATAACTTTCCCATTTGGATCAGCAGTGAGAGATGAATTACAAACAGACGCAATGTCATGTATCAATCATCACATAGACTGTGGCTGAGTGGGCATTCATACTACAACCCCTAGACTGACAGTTTATAGGAGGCATTCATTTGGGGGTAGGGGAATATGGTAAGTGCTTAAACTGGCAAGATGTCATTGTCTTGGAGCAAAAAGCATTGGAAATACGACTGTTGTTTTCTCCAAGGTGACAATATATAACAGATAGTCAGGTTTTATGATGTCATGTGTATGTGATCATTGGAACAGTCTTTATTATAGTAACCACTCTGTGGTGTTTCAATTATTATCAGGGACTGCATCCAGGATTGATTGATTGATTGAATATTAAGCGTCATTTTTATGCCATCGAGGGCTAACAGATGATCAGTTAACTTAACCACTGTTTCCTGGGATCGTGGAAGTTAACCAGTACTCAAACACACACATCATCACAAGTAACTGATAACCTTTCCCACTTGAACCAGCGGTGAGAGACGAATGATGAGATGCAATGTTGTATATCAACCATCTCAGAGATTGTGGCCGAGTGGGATTTGAACTCACGACCCTTGATTGATAGTCTAGCGTGCTAACAACTGAGCTAATTTGGCCCAATTTACCTAATTATGACAATGCATCTTATTACCATTCGTCTCTCACCACTGATTTAAGTGGGAAAGATATCAGTTATTTGCAAAGATAGGTGTGCTCGAGTACTTGTTAACCATCCAGGATCCCTGGAAAGATTGGTTAGGCTAGCTTGTCTCTGTTTAATTAGACCTTGATGGCATAAAAATGACGCTATTATCATAAGATAATTCAAACAAACAAAAAATCTTAATTTACCCACATCTTCAAAACTGTCAGACTCCAGGAGTAAAATGGCACCCACCATTTTGAAGGTTACAGCCTTAATAAATTAAATGCTAGATTATTATCCCCGCCCACCTCCTAATTTAAAAAAAAAAGAAGAAATGTCACTAGGTAAGTGTCACATGCCCCCCAAATGGTTTATGAAAATAACAATATATTTTATAATAGGTAGCGATGTTTCCATGAATATCAAATCATGGACTGACATTTCTGACTAGACACACAATTTCATGTTTTTTCACATTAAAGTGTGGCCTTGACCTTTGTGTAACCTTGATCCTGACATCTCATGTAAAGGTCTGGGTATTTCTACAGGTAAATGCAGGTGACACATCATCATGAAATGTTGATCGCTTGTGTCAAGCTAATTACACACCAGACATGAAACAAACTGAAAGTGTGACCTTGACCTTTGAGGTAAGATTCTGGGTCTTAAAGCAACACTTTGTCATGTCATGTTGATAAATTGATGAATTGAGCAATGTGTTTTGGAAATCCATCCATGTATGATTAACTTACTGACCGGACTTGAAATCGCAAATCAGACTCAAAGTGTTGTCAAACAAACTCAAAGTGTGACCTTGACCTTTAAGGTCATGTCATCTTGATCAATTAAGACAAGTTAAAGACAAAGTTACAGACCAGACACAAATTGAAAAAGTGACCTTGACCTTTTAGGACAAATTCTGGGTTTTACATGAAACAATTCATCATGTCATGTTGATCAAATGAGCCAAGTGTTTTTGAAATTTATCCATAGGTGACAAAGTTACAGACCAGACACGAAATCTCGCACAGACTCAGTGTCATCAAACAAAGTTAAATTGTGACCTTGACCTTTAAGGTGGGAGTCTGAGTGTTACACACGAACACTCCGTCATGTTACGTTGATCATTTGTCGCAAGTATTAACAAAATCCATCTACACAGGCTGGACATGAAATCTTGCACAGACTCAAAAGTGATGTCAAACAAACTCAAAGTGTAACCTTGACCTTTGAGGTACAGGTGTGGGTCCTACTCGAGACACATCATCATGTTATGCTGATCATTTGTAGCAAGTATTAACAAAATCCATCCATGCATGACAAAGTTACAGGCCGGACACGAAATACCAGATGGAAGGAATGACGCATGTTCTCAAAAATGGATATTTAAGTGGCTTCTTTGCGTCAATCGTATTACTTGTGTGGCTAAATTTTAGCCACAGTAAGAGAAAAAAAGCCACCTAAGAGCTGTTTTATAAGTGTTTAGGGGGGGAGGGGGGGGGGGGGGGGGCGGGGGAGCATCAAAAACTAAAATAACAAATAAAATCCTCCCCCACTCCCCCTTTTTAAAAAAAAATTTTGATGATAATCTAGCAATTAATTTATAATGGCCAAAATTATACTCTAATCACAAAAAGACAAATTTCAGGTTCTGGAAGTGACTGTCACGATTATAGCCATCTTGGCTGTAACATGTCTAACTGATCATAATTCAGAACAACTGTTAATTTTCCTCATTAGTTTTGTTCCAGATGGAAATGTTGGACAAATGAACAAATAATTAAAACCATTAATTTTACCCATTGAACTCCATTCAATAATTATTGCAGCTGAAAGCTGTTAAAGCAAAGAGTTCTGACAGAAAATCTCTAATTGGGTAACTGTGATTGGACAACAATTAGGGCCTTTATTGATTGCATGAATGATACAATTCAGCATTTGTACCAATCATGTCAAAGCAATTGTTATTCCAGGAGCAACTTGAAACTTATGATAATAATTCAAACTGTGCTAGAATTTAATTCCATTTTTTTTTTATTTTGCACAATTTAAGGCAGATACAGAAGCAAAATTGTTAACTTCGTTAAAAAAATCAAATTTGTCATCGAGCATAATTCAGACCTATGATCAGGTGACCATGGTTTCGATGCTCCAGTACGGCTATGTGTAGTGTCCTTGAGCAAGACACTTTATCTGCATATACGTAGTACTGGAAGATTATCTAAGTTGCAAGACTCAATGGTTCACAATCAATGTAAAATATATATTCATTTAATTTTTTTATTAACTTTAATTATGTGACAAGCCATAAAATACTGCTATTTTAAACTACACCCCCACCAAAACAGTTGGTTGCCATGGGAGATTTTCCTGAGTTCTGTTTTACTAAAACAAAAGAAACCTAGTAGCTTTTGAGAGACGGACATGCCGCATAATTATATTGTCTTAATTTGTAGTTAAAGTTATCAGTCTGAAACTATTTTTCTTTCTATTTTAGCTACAGTGACCTTGACCCATTGACCCTCAGAGGCCCAATATACAAGGCAATTATAATATTACTCCTACCTAAAACAAACGTTATCATTCTGAAACAGTTTTTTCTATTTTTAGCTATGTTGACCTTTACCCAAGTGGGTCAATAAGCACTCCCAATCTTCTGCTCCACCCAGTCTATTCACACACCAAGTTTCATTACAATATCTCACTTGTTACAAAAGTTTATATCAGATCTGAACAATATTTTTTTTTATTTTTAGCAATAGTGACCGTAAGTTACCATGAACCAATGACCCCATTCAATTATATAATCAAAAATTTCTGATGTTTCATGACAATGTCTCACTCCTAATAAACGTTTATATCAACCTGAAACTTTTTTTTCTATTTATAGCAATGATGACCTTGACCTTGAACCCAGTGACCCAATTATTATTATAATCCTGAATTTCTGCTCACCAAGTTTAACGGCAATATCTCATTTGTAACAAAAGCTCAACATATTTCATTACAAATTCTTCCTGGGAAGTTGGTTCAAGAAGAAAATACATAATGTAAATAAATGACAGGAGATACATGTATACACATAAACATGTAATATAAGCATAATAAAAACAGTCAAATAAGGACCAAAGAAACCATTGGTTTAATGTGCTAATGTGCACATTGCACATTTCTGTCTATAAACTATGTGAATGAATGAATTCAAATAAATGGATGGATGGAAAAATATACAGTTAGGCAAATGTTAATTTAGGATATTTTTTTTTAATGGGTTCAACACCATTTTCAACACATTTCAGTTTATATATGGCATATCAAATGTTACTGGTGGAGGAAGACCTCATACTGAGTCAGACTGAGAAGAATCACAATCCTTCCGCAGGTAACTGGCAAACTTTCTCACATAAAGATTTCTGGAGCGAGTGGGACTCGAACCTACAACCTTAACGATGAGAGGTAAGTGATCTTGAGACGGTGCCTTAGACCAAACAGCCACAGAGGACCCACTTGGTTTTATAGTATGAAATTGTTATACGACAGCACCAAACACCTCCCAGCCACGGAGGACTCTTGGTTATTTTATTTTTAAATAATAAATTCTTTGCTAGCTCACATCATTGAAACCATCTACAAACAATTAGTCTGTAGAATGGGCCCAGCTCTTCCAGGCCCAGCTCTCCCAGGCCCAGCTCTCCTGGGCCCAGCTCTTCCAGGCCCAGCTCTCCCAGGCCCAGCTCTCCTGGGCCTAGCTATCCCAGACCAAGCTCTCCCAGGCCAAGCTCTCCCAGGTCCAGCTCTCCAGGCCCAGCTCTCCCAGGCTCGGCTCTCCCAGGCCCAGCTCTCCCAGCTGGGGCTGTTAACTAGTAATAAAGTTATAAGCTCTATGTTGCTCTATAAACTATCAATATAGAAGCAGAATGCTGATAGGTCAGTGAATTTGATTTGATAGTATTAGGAAAGTGTAATTTGAGCACACACTGATTGGTCAGTTGCTTCAGGGAAAGATTAAATATGTTGTCAGTTTAGCAAATATTCAATAGCTATGAATTGTGGGATAGGCATAGAATCAGGAGGTTCCCTGCTCTTTAATTGTTTGGTTAATGGACCTGATTAAGGAGATATCATGTTCTACATATTACATTTAAACACACAATGTAGACGAAGATCAGTGTAGGGCTGAAATTATAAATCAACTTTTCGATAAATAATACATTTCCATATAATCCCCATGCTGAATTTTAATCCTGTAAAGAAAATATTATAATTTTTTATCACAATAAATTCTTAATGTGGCCATCCCCTTCTCATTCTTGAACATTTCAGTCGTGTACGTGTAAATGGGCTGTAATAATATACTACCGCTCTATTTAATTTTCCATAATGGGCATGATGCTCCGAATTTAAACAAAATTGATTTAGAGACCTTGAATATTTCATGAGGCCACCATCTCTCACTGAAGCAGCTAGATGGTATAAATGCTAATTCGGACCATTTAGAAGCTTGGAGCTGTTTCGTATAATCCAAAATATTGACAAAAAACAAAGGGAACTTGAGCGTCTTCTTTAATAATGATGATGATGAACAATCCTGTCTCGGAGACAATTTAGACACTCACGTAATGACGGAAACTCATCTTTCAGTTTGCTAATAGATTTGGCAAGATATTAGATGAATGAATTATTCATTTTCCTCATCATAATGCTGTTTTCAGACAACCTGAGCCATCATATTTTCGTAAGCAGCAGGGGACTCCTGAGCAAGTGACAGCAGAATGTCATCAGCGGATGGTCCCATGATGGAAACTACCACTATAGAGTCATTACCTGGTGATTAGGTCCCACGGTGGAAAATTGCACTCATCAGCTCGCATGACAATTAAACATTTGTCTAGAATCACTAAATTTCAGAAACTAACCGTAAAATTTATTTTATTTTAAGCAATCAAAAATATTTTTGGGAAGGGAGGACAAGTAGCTTTAATGATGGCAAATTTCAAGCCTTGAGGCCCAGTGTCAATGACATCTTTATGTATCAATACACTTATAACATCTTAACTTGAGATTTTTCTCTCAAAATTGCAACCTTTTTCCAATGAGTAAAGATTTGTTATGACTTCTGTCTTCAAATGACCTGATGTGAGAGTTAAAACTATGCATTACAATGTAGTGTTTACTAAGAGACAGTTCACTTGTCTAAGGAAAATGGTGGCCCTGGTTAGCCTATCTTAGGAAAATGGTGGCCCTGGTTAGCCTGTCTAAGGAAAATGGTGGTCCTGGTTAGCTTGTCTAAGGAAAATGGTGGCCCTGGTTAGCCTGTCTAAGGAAAATGGTGGCCCTGGTTAGCTTGTCTAAGGAAAATGGTGGCCCTGGTAAGCCTGTCTAAGGAAAATGGTGGCCCTGGTTAGCCTGTCTAAGGAAAATGGTGGCCCTGGTTAGCCTGTCTAAGGAAAATGGTGGCCCTGGTTAGCTTGTCTAAGGAAAATGGTGGCCATGATTAGCCTGTCTAAGGAAAATGGTGGCCCTGGTTAGCTTGTCTAAGGAAAATGGTTGCCCTGGTAGACTGTCTAAGGAAAATGATGGCCCTGGTTAGCTTGTCTAAGGAAAATGGTGGCCCTGGTTAGCCTGTTTAAGGAAAATGGTGGCCATGGTTAGCTTGTCTAAGGCAAATGGTGGCCCTGGTTAGCCTGTCTAAGGAAAATGGTGGCCCTGGTTAGCCTGTCTAAGGAAAATGGTGGCCCTGGTTAGCCTGTCTAAGGAAAATGGTGGCCCTGGTAAGCTTGTCTAAGGAAAATGGTGGCCCTGGTTAGCCTGTCTAAGGAAAATGGTGTACCTGGTTAGCTTATCTAAGGAAAATGGTGGCCCTGGTTAGCCTGTCTAAGGAAAATGGTGGCCCTGGTTAGCCTGTCTAAGGAAAATGGTGGCCCTGGTAAGCCTGTCTAAGGAAAATGGTGGCCCTGGTTAGCCTGTCTAAGGAAAATGGTGGCCCTGGTTAGCTTGTCTAAGGAAAATGGTGGCCCTGGTTAGCTTGTCTAAGGAAAATGGTGGCCCTGGTTAGCCTGTCTAAGGAAAATGGTGGCCCTGGTTAGCTTGTCTAAGGAAAATGGTGACCCTGGTTAGCCTGTCTAAGGCAAATGTCAGATTTGGAAATAATATCAATCACTGATTGGATCATCAACGTGTATGATTGACAGCCAGCGTCACATCAATTCTGGTCTTTAATATATGAGGCCAAGAGAAGTTAAGATAATTTTTGAGTTGAGGAAAATCTCAACCCGAGACATTTTAGTGAAATTCTACCCAGGTTCTTATATAATCATATGACAATATGTCTAATATAATTTACAGAAATAGTCTTAAAGACAATCTTATTAGTTTTTGTCATTTTTTTCCAATGAATAGAATTTTATGAATTTCCAAGTATAATTTAACTTTCATGTACGATCATGCAAATATCAGTAAAAAACACACCGTACAGATTGTTTGGTATTATCTCCTCATAAACATATCCATCTTTGAAATTTGATGAAAAAATGTACATATTACAAGCAATACAAGAAAAGTTTTTAAAATAGTTTACATCTAGTAATTAATTAATATTAATACAAAGATGAATGCATATTATAATAATTGTCATAAAAATTGTAAATATAAGCTTGATGTTAACTGTTTAGGGTTTTTAAAAAATAAAATTATGTCGGCAGTGTCAATTGTTTTTTAATTTTGCAATAGAAACATAATTTTTTTTTTAATATTTTGATTTAGTGTATCGGATCAATTTTGCTTATAACCTCACAAAATACACTCTGATACCTATTTGAATGACAATCAAAATAAAAAATACACTTTACTGGGTAATTTGAGAAAAAATAGCTATTAAAGTATGCCATTGTTAAATAAACTGCAGTTGTCAAATTTTATATATTGAGTGAAAATTTATCAAAACTGCTGCATCCATAAAAAATGAGTAAGAGAAATTTGTCTTTCCCTACAGTTTTCCCAGGTAAAATTCAAAATCCTTTTGCTGGATCCTAATGGATCTTCAGCCCCTTTACTTGAACATACTTATCATAGATATTGTTTAAACCAAATTATAAACATATATGAGTTTTTGAGAAGAATATTTTTGAAACATCACAATTTCATCCCTTTTTGGGAGCCCCTGCTGGCCCCTATGGACATTATATCCCAATTAAAGGATCCAGTCTCAGCCCCTGCTGGCCCCTTATCAATATAAAACCCCCTTCAACTGATCCAGTCTCAATTGTTATGACTATCAAAAGCAGTTCGGAGAAAAGTTGTTTGAAGTAGAAGTATGATTGTTCAAGGATGGACAGACACACCTGGGTGATCACAAAAGCTTACCTGCATGCCTCAGGCAAGATGAAAAGTTATTAGAATTCTTTTCATTAGAATTGGTGAAAAAGGATATTTCTACACAATGAATCGGGTTAAGAAGAACATTGTAATATATATATATTACAATGTTCTTCTATTTCAACGTACTCCTATATGCCCGGGCGTATATTACTCAGAGTTGAATGTGGAAAATATTAAAAGATTAATATGAAAAAAATGTAATAAAAATGAAGCCGAAGGTGGGTATTGGGTAAGGAGTTTGTGCTTTAGGAAATAAAACCCCATATAATTCTGAGCAATTTGAATTACTTCACAGTCTATGTCAAAGTCGCTTAAAACTACTAATTTGCAACTCTATTAAAAAAAAACTTGGGGGAGGACCACAAACCCCCTCTCCTGGGCATATGATCAAAAACCATCTAGGAAAGCCACTGCTTTTTCTCTCTCTCTATTCAGTCATAATAAATGACCTTTTGTGTTAACCCTTTACTCCATAGATACGCGTTTTCCCGCACCAATCACAGAAGGCCTTTGAAAACGTGCAGGAAGAGTTCAAATTGCTCGTAACGAGCAATCTGAACACTTCCTGCACTGTTTTCCACTCTGTCAGTTAATATAAACATAATTCACCAATTGCTAATACGTTGGGAATTAATGCTTTCAATATTACAGGTGTCCAAAGGTCTCTATATGAAGTAATATTAAACAGTGTTTTTGTGAGATAAAATTGTTTGCTGTAAAAAGATTTATTTTATATTATATGACTGCGGAAAACGTTTTTGTAAGAAAATAAAATGCCACAAAGAATGTCTCGGAAAAAGCATCACAGTTCATGCATGAGTTATCTGAAGTTTGCATGTCAGTAAATTATCTCCCTTTATATTAAAAATTAAACATGTTTTGAAGTTGCATAAAAATCAGAATTCAACTCATCTTTATTGATTTTTTTAATAAAATCTGTTTGTTGCTGACTCAAATTCAGTTTTAAGTAATGACATCTGTAATTTACATGGCTTCCTGGTTTAATTTTTATTGTCATACAACTATAAACAGTTGGGTCAGGTCCCAAGTTCTTACAACATTTGTTACAACCTTTCTCTAATGGCTAAAAAGTAATAAGAAAGTTATGTTTTATAAATAAATTCAATACTTACTGGTAAGTTAAAACAAACAGATTCTCTAAATAGTAATCATTTAAAGGGAATTTATCAGGAATTTTCAAAGTTCTAAAATTGACTAAAACATTTTTTTCAAATATGTCATGCCTATATAATTATACTCTCACGCCCAATATTGCCCAAAAGATATCTATTTAAATATGCCAAAATAGTATAATGAAAAGGGTTTTCCTAACTAATGGGCTGCGTGCCTAGTTAACAGATTAAAATAAAGTTTCCGCCTAATTTGGCAACACATTTTTTGACATATTAAATGATTCAGCATGATTTCATTTTGATTTCAATTTTACCATAGAAGTAAAAATGGTATCATCTGAGAAAGATTCAGAATGATGATGTGAATGTCATTAAACAGTATTTAAGTGCTGCTTATTTTTAGAATAGGGATTTCCTTTCAAGTTTACCACTCCAATTTAAATATCGCTCTAGTCATGTTTTGTTGGATTTTACAAACTAAACTATTTGGATTATGTTTATTAATGATAATGAGATGCTTTTTATCCATTTTGATAATAAGTGCATTTTATAAGACATTTATAATGTTTTATCCTGATATACTCCCTTGAAGTACATGTAAAAAAATTATGAGAAGAATTAATAAATAAAGTACATAGGCTTAGTACATGACTAGCTATGCACCCAAGGGGTGTTTGATGTCCGGTGTGTAAATGTAGTTTTGCTTAAATTTATTTAATTCATTATAATTGTAGTTTCCAGAGTTTAAATACAATGTCTTTTAAATAATGGGTATATACAAGGACATATATAGAGAAGGAAAAGCAACTGATTGGAATGTTATCAGCACTCGCGTATTCACACAAATTCTTGCAAAATCATGTTTTCAAATATCCTTGCTACAATTCATCTCAGAAATACAAATAGAAATTCATTCTTTGCACAATGGAGTTCTCTACAAAATGAGACCATTCCCAGCAAATTGTGTTTAAAGTTGTTTAAGTCATTACGATTACAAAATTTCTATACTGTAACTAAAAAATCAAGGAAAGAACCTGAAATTGTACTTCAAACTGCAATAATATTTTCAATTCAAAATCATTTCGCATGTTTAAAACGTTACCAAACATTTAAGATTACAAACACCTTATATATTATGAAAGAAACCAGGTGCCTGTGACATATGAATGATTAATTGATCACATTACTAATTCTTTGCATGCTATTGTATCAACATTTAGCAGAAAGATGCAAGTTTCCTATCCTTCTATATAAGTCCTTGGCAGAGAGATGCAAGTTTCCTATCCTTCTATGTAAGTCCTTGGAAGAGAGATGCAATTTTCCTATTCTTCTATATAAGTCCTTGGAAGAGAGATGCAATTTTCCTATCCTTCTATATAAGTCCTTGGAAGAGAGATGCAGGTTTCCTATCCTTCTATATAAGTCCTTGGAAGAGAGATGCAAGTTTCCTATCCTTCTTTACAAGTACTTGATATATATTACAACACTCCAAATAAACTTGGAGAAAATTTAATTGCTTAAAAAAATTATGTAGACTGATATAACTATCAGCAGCTAATAATATACTATTAAGTACATACTAAGAATTTTTTTAACAGCATTAGCATCTAAGTATCTAAACCCAAGCCTGAATGTCCAACTAATTCTAGCTTTTCACATCATGTTTGTTATTTAAATTGATTATTTCCATAGCAAATGATCAATATAAAACTGTCCCTTATATACAGAATAGCTATAAAAACCTCTCCTGTATCTGTGTTAAGCGAAGGAATGTCGTGTTTGTTTATTTGAATATATGGCGTCATCATAATTATGTCATCGTGAGCCATTAAATAGATAATCAGTTAACCTAACTGGATTTTTTCTTGAGATCCTGGAAGGCTAACCAGTACTCGAACACACCCATCTCCGCAAGTAACCAATAACTTTTTTGCTTTGAAACGTTATGTCATATATGAAGCATTTGTAACAGAGAAGCCTTTGGACACCTCTAATATAGACGCCTTTGGACACCTCTAATATAGAAGAAGCCTTTGGACACCTCTAATATAGATGCCTTTGGACACCTCTAATATAGAAGCCTTTGGACACCTTTAATATAGACGCCTTTGGACACCTCTAATATAGAAGAAGCCTTTGGACACCTCTAATATAGAAGCCTTTGGACACCTCTAATATAGACGTATTTGGACACCTCTAATATAGACGCCTTTGGACACCTCTAATATAGAAGACGCCTTTGGACACCTCTTATATAGGTACCTTTAGACACCTCTAATATAGACACTTCTGGACACCTCTAATATAGACGTCTTTGGACACCTCTAATATAGAAGCCTTTGGACAACTCTAATATAGACGCCTTTGGACACCTCTAATATAGACATCTTTGGAAATCTCTAATATAGAAAAAGCCTTTAGACACCTCTAATATAGACGCTTTTGGACACCACTAATATAGAAAAAGCCTTTGGACTCCTCTAATATAGTCTAATATAGACGCCTTTGGACACCTCTAATATAGATGCCTTTTGACACCTTTAATATAGACGCTTTTGGACACCTCTAATATAGTCTAATATAGACACCTTTGGACACCTCTAATATAGACGCTTTTTGTCACCTCTAATATAGACGCCTTGGGACACCTCTAATATAGTCTAATATAGCCGCCTTTGGACACCTCTAATATAGAAGAAGCCTTTGGACACCTCTAATATAGAAGCCTTTGGACACCTCTAATATAGACGCCTTTGGACACCTCTAATATAGAAGAAGCCTTTGGACACCTCTAATATAGACGCCTTTGGACACCTCTAATATAGACGCCTTTTGACACCTGTAATATAGATGCCTTTGGACAACTCTAATATAAAAGAAGCCTTTGGACACCTCTAATAGAGACGCCTTTGGATACCTCTAATATAGACGCCTTTGGATACCTCTAATAAAGACGCCTTTGGACACCTCTAATATAGAAGACGCCTTTGGACACATCTAATATAGAAGAAGCCTTTGGACACCTCTAATATAGAAGAAGCCTTTGGACACCTCTAATATCGAAGAAGCCTTTGGACACCTATAATATAGTCTAATATAGAAGCCTTTGGACACCTCTAATATAGAAGCCTTTGGACAACTCTAATATAGAAGAAGCATTTGGACACCTCTAATAGAGACGTCTTTGGACACCTCTAATAGAGACGTCTTTGGACACCTCTAATAGAGATGCCTTTGGACACCTCTAATAAAGACGCCTTTGGACACCTCTAATATAGACGCCTTTGGACACCTCTTATATAGACGCCTTTGGACACCTTTAATATATAAGAAGCCTTTGGACACCTCTAATATAGAAGAAGCCTTTGGACACCTCTAATATAGAAGAAGCCTTTGGACACCTCTATTATAGAAGAAGCCTTTGGACACCTCTTATATAGACGCCTTTGGACACCTCTAATATAGAAGAAGCCTTTGGACACCTCTAATATTGAAGAAGCCTTTAGACACCTCTAATATAGTCTAATATAGAAGCCTTTGGACACCTCTAATATAGAAGCCTTTGGACACCTCTAATATAGAAGAAGCCTGTGGACAGCTCTAATATAGTCTAATATAGAAGCCTTTGGACACCTCTGATACAGACGCCTTTGGACACCTCTAATATAGAAGAAGCCTTTGGACACCTCTAATATAGACGCCTTTGGACACCTCTAATATAGATGCCTTCAGACACCTCTTATATAGACGCCTTTGGACACCTCTAATATAGACACCTTCGGACACCTCTAATATAGATGCCTTTGGACACCTCTAATATAGAAGAAGCCTTTGGACACCTCTATTATAGAAGAAGCCTTTGGACACCTCTAATATAAAAGAAGCCTTTGGACACCTCTAATATAGATGACTTTGGACACCTCTAATATAGAAGAAGCCTTTGGACACCTCTAATATAGAAGAAGCTTTTGGACAACTCTAATATAGACGCCTTTGGACACCTCTAATATAGAAGAAGCCTTTGGACACCTCTAATATAGAAGAAGCCTTTGGACACCTCTAATATAGAAGAAGCCTGTGGACACCTCTAATATAAATGCCTTCGGACACCTCTAATATAGACGCCTTCGGACACCTCTAATATAGACACCTCTGTGTGTTCCATTTATAATCTAGCTCTTATTACAGTGCAGAAAATAATTCTGTTTAAAACTTCTATCTTGAATACATGTTTGAGAAAACTATGATTATAATGCACCACACAGCATTACAGGGTTAGTGTCATTTAATTTTATGAGGTCAGAAAAAAAAATGACCCTCTTGTATGGTATTAGTACAATATACTTCTCTCAAGCTTTACTTTACGACCCTCTGATACTGATATTTAAGTACAATAAGACTACCTTCTCTAAATCTTATTTTATGACCCTCTTATACTGGTATTTGTACAATAAGACTTCTTTCAAGCCTTACTTTATGACCCACTTATATTGATATTAGTACTAAAAGACTACTCTCCTATTTTATGGAATGACCCTCACAGGGACCCTCATATACTGATATTAGTACTATAAGACTTCTCTCCCATTTTATGGAATGACCCTCATATACCGGTACTGATATTTAAGTACTATAAGCCTTCTCTCATATTTTATGGAATGACCCTTATACTGATACTAGTACTATAAGATTTCTGTCATATTTTATGGAATGACCCTCATATACTGATATTAGTACTATAAGACTTCTCTTCTATATTATGGAATGACCCTCATATACTGATACTAGTACTATAAGTTTTCTGTCATATTTTATGGAATGACCCTCATATACTGATATTAGTTCTATAAGCCTTCTCTTCTATATTATGGAATGACCCTCATATACTGATACTAGTATATTATACAAGAAGACTTTTCCATGATTTACTGGATAACCCTCATAAACTGATATTAGTATATTATACAAGAAGACTTTTCCAGCATTTACTGGATAACCCTCATAAACTGATGTAAGTTCTATAAGCCTTCTCTTCTATATTATGGAATGACCCTCATATACTGATATAAGTATATAATACAAGAAGACTTTTCCAGCATTTACTGGATAACCCTCATAAACTGATATATTTACCAATAAAAAGATTTGTACTGGCAGATTAACGAACATCAAAAAATTATGGAAACCTCTTTCTTTATGAGAACATATTCTTTACTAGTTTATTGTTTCAGACAAATGTCTACACAGTTTGTATTGCAGTGAAAATTATTATTAACTAGAAATGTGTCTGGTAACACCAATCGATTGGAAACCAACTTTTCACCAAAAATAAAGTAGAAAAGGGGCCATAACTCCTGTAAAATTTGACTAAAATTGACAAATATCTTACTTGACCAGTCTTTCATAATTATACAGGTACATAGGAAATATTTATTAAATACTTAGACCCCTTCAGAAGTTATCAGTAGGAAATATTTTTTACCTCAGACACAAGAACAAAAGAGTAAATGAACAGACAGACAGACAGACACAGGGGTAACACTTAATGCCTATTCACCATTCTTCAAATCTCTGGTGCATTATGAACAACCCTTCAAAATCTCTGGTGCATTATGAACAACCCTTCCAAATCTCTGGTGCATTATGAACAACCCTTCCAAATCTATGGTACATTATGAACAACCCTTCCAAATTATATTGGAACGGTTAAAATACAAGACTACAAAAATACAAGAATGGAAGAGAGAGTCTGTAAAAGTAAATTATGATCGGCACTAATATGTTTGCTCTGTCAAGGATTTATATAGAAGGATAGGAAACTAGCATCTCCAGACTAAATGTTGATAAAATAGCACACCAAGGATTAATTATTCGACAAAGTAATCATTCAGAATTCACAGGCAAATGATTTCTTGTACATAAAATGTCAGTTATATGTAATCTTCAGTGATTTAATGTTTTGATCATGCAAAATGATCTGGAATAAAAGATACTGAGATTTGAAGTAAACTTTCTTGCAATTTTGTTGTTATTTTAGCAGCAGTATACACATTTTTAAATCAGTACTTCAATCATTTTAAATACAAATTGTTGGGAATTATATTTTTGTTTGATAAGAATTTCATTCTGCAATGTAAGAATTTTGATTTGAGTTCCTAAGATGAATGGAAATTAAAATAATTGAAAACGAGATACTGCGAGATTTTGTGTGAATACGTAAGTGTTCACAAAATCTTAATTAGTTGCCTATCCTTCTCTATATAATTCCTTGATGCTGTTGATTCCATGTTATCCTTGTTCATTCAGAAAATCAATTATGCACTTACAAACAGAACTAAATATTTGTTTTATATTTTTAACACATGAATAGGTAATTAAATATATAGACAGTCACGAGTAGTCAAAGAATTCACATGAAGAATCTTATATAAAGAATGGATTTCTATGTTTCTTTAACATACTTAAACAACAGAATGATGCTAAACCGTAGGTTTGGGCATAAAAACTATTCAGGAGATAATAACTTGTCAAATAAACAATTGTGTGACTTCAGAGGCCCAATCAGCACGGAGAGATGTACTCCAGATTGAAGACATTGTGAAGATTCAGCGGAAGAACTGCAGATGTTATACTGTAAAACCCTTAAAATTCATGTGAACTTTATTTCGCAAATTTGCTCTTATTTGTCTTATTTTATTTATTTGCATTGAACATGTTGAATTTGCGATGCTCAGAAGGGAAACCACCGGAAATGCATTTTTATTTGGATGTGAACATAATTTTAACAAACTTTTTGAATTTGCAATGTTTAAAACTCTCAAATAATAGTGATAAAATTCTCGCTAATTAAAATGTGTTTTACAGTAAAACATGAATCAGAGTTAAACCACCTAAAGTCTTTTATCAAGTTACTGGCAAACTTTACACATTATAGTGGATTTAGAACAATGTTGGGTTCGTACCCACGACTTCAGCAGTGAGAGGTAACTAATTTAGAGATGGCATCGAAGACCACTCAGTCACAGAGGACCTATCATTTAAACTGGCCAGTTCATGCATAAATTTTTTAAAACCTATTTTTAAATATACATTTTTCAGCGCTGAGTATTAACTTTCTTAGCCTGGCCCCAGTTAGTTCAGTCAGTAGCTTATCTGACTATCAAT
Source organism: Panopea generosa (assembly GCA_029582155.1). NCBI lineage: Eukaryota > Metazoa > Mollusca > Bivalvia > Adapedonta > Hiatellidae > Panopea > Panopea generosa. Next base: position 10,522,107 of record CM055905.1, on the reverse strand, counting down.
CCAAGGGTCATAAGTTTGAATCCCTGCCTGGCAACAGTCCCCGTGATGATTGATATATGACATAGTATCTCATTGTCATTCATTCTCTCATTACTGCTTCCAGTTGGAAAGTTATCAGTTCCTTACTGAGATATTTATGCTTGAGAACTAGTTAACATTCCAGGATCCCAGTAGTTTAGGTTAATCAGTTAGCCTTCGATGGCGTAGAAATTCGCTAAATATTCAAACAAACTTTCTTTTTTTTTCCTTTTTTAATTTTCTTTTAATCGATGAGAATATTGGATTTTGAATAATCCTTTTGTTGAAAATGTTTGCATCAGTTTTCCCTTATGATGGATACAGACAGAAAAATTATTGGTTGCGTGCAAACAATGGAAACTGAAGATGTATCAGGAAACCGATGTTAAACATTTCAATATATGATATCTTTATATCACATTGGGGAAATGTATGGAAGTGTGGGGGATATCAAAATTAATATTTATGTAATCATATGGGTGCAAATAGCTATATATAATAAATTCAGTATTTGTTTGGGCATGTACTAAGGCATGGGTTGGGCTGGTGATGTAAAGAGATGTGGGTTGGGGTCACGAGTGTATTGTAGCACAGTACCGGTAGTGAGGCTAAGCATAGCATAGCAGTTAGCATTAATAAGGTAGGTTATACTAATGGCACCATAAGCATTTATCACATAATTTACAATGAAGGCATGTAAAAAAAAAAAATTCATGATGTATTTTTTATTTCAAGCTCGGTGTTTTCCATACAACTCTTACACTCATACATTAAATGCCAAACTACTTATTCACTAAACTTGTTGGCAAAAATGATATAATGCTCGACAATGCCTTGCATGATAAATCTTTCTCTTCTCGTTTAATAAATTCAATAACAAATGAGGGTAAGATCCTATATGTATTACATAGTAAAGTTGAACATACAACATTGTAAGTATAGCAAACAATAGAGGAATATCATTATGAGTAAAGCCTAGTATAAACAACCCTAATACAGCATGGTATGACACAGCATTGGCATAGCATAACATAGCAGCATGGTATGACACAGCATTGGCATATCATAACATAGTAGAATGGTATGACACAGCATTGGCATATCATATCATAGTAGAATGGTATGACACAGCATTGGCATATCATACCATAGTAGCATGGTATGACACAGCATTGGCATATCATAACATAGTAGAATGGTAAGACACATCATTGGCATATCATAACATAGCAGAATGGTATGACACAGCATTGGCATATCATTACATAGCAGAATGGTATGACACAGCATTGGCATATCATTACATAGCAGAATGGTATGACACAGCATTGGCATATCATAACGTAGCAGAATGGTATGACACAGCATTGGCATATCATAACATAGCAGAATGGTATGACACAGCATTGGCATATCATAACATAGTAGAATGGTATGACACAGCATTGGCATATCATAACATAGTACAATGGTATGACACAGCATTGGCAAAGCATAACATAGCAGAATGGTAAGACACATCATTGGCATATCATAACATAGTAGAATGGTATGACACAGCATTGGCATATCATAACATAGTAGAATGGTATGACACAGCATTGGCATATCATAACATAGCAGAATGGTAAGACACATCATTGGCATATCATAACATAGTAGAATGGTATGACACAGCATTGGCATATCATAACATAGCAGAATGGTATGACTCAGCATTGGCATATCATAACATAGCAGAATGGTATGACACAGCATTGGCATATCATAACATAGTAGAATGGTATGACACAGCATTGGCATATCATAACATAGTAAAATGGTATGACACAGCATTGGCATATCATAACATAGCAGAAAGGTATGACTCAGCATTGGCATATCATAACATAGCAGAATGGTATGACACAGCATTGGCATATCATAACATAGCAGAATGGTATGACACAGCATTAGCATATCATAACGTAGCAGAATGGAATGACACATCATTGGCATATCATAACATAGCAGAATGGTATGACACAGCATTGGCATAGCATAACATAGCAGCATGGTATGACACAGCATTGGCATATCATAACATAGTAGAATGGTATAACACATCACTGGCATATTGTAACATAGCAGCATGGTATGACACAGCATTGGCATATCATAACATAGCAGATTGGTATGACACAGCATTGGCATATCATAACATAGTAGAATGGTATGACACAGCATTGGCATAGCATATCATAGTAGAATGGTATGACACACCATTGGCATATCATAACATAGCAGCATGGTATGACACAGCATTGGCATATCATAACGTAGCAGAATGGTATGACACATCATTGGCATATCATAACATAGCAGAATGGTATGACACACCATTGGCATATCATAACATAGCAGAATGGTATGACACATCATTGGCATATCATAACATAGCAGAATGGTATGACACAGCATTGGCATATCATAACATAGCAGAATGGTATTACACAGCATTGGCATATCATAACATAGCAGAATGGTATGACACAGCATTGGCATATCATGACATAGCAGAATGGTATGACACAGCATTGGCATATCATAACATAGCAGAATGGTATGACACAACATTGGCATATCATAACATAGCAGAATGGTATGACACACCATTGGCATATCATAACATAGCAGAATGGTATGACACACCATTGGCATATCATAACGTAGCAGAATGGTATGACACAGCATTGGCATATCGTAACGTAGCAGACTGGCATGACACATCATTGGCATATCATAACATAGCAGAATGGCATGACACCATTGGCATATCATAACATAGCAGAATGGTATGACACAGCATTGGCATATCATAACATAGAAGAATGGTATGACTCACCATTGGCATATCATAACATAGCAGAATGGTATGACTCAGCATTGGCATATCATAACATAGTACCATGGTATGACACACCATTGGCATATCATAACATAGCAGAATGGTATGACTCAGCATTGGCATATCATAACATAGCAGAATGCTATGACACACCATTGGCATATCATAACATAGCAGCATGGTATGACATTGCATTGGCATATCATAACATAGCAGAATGGTATGACACAGCATTGGCATATCATAACATAGCAGAATGGTATGACACAGCATTGGCATAGCATAACATAGCAGTATGGTATGACACAGCATTGGCATATCATAACATAGCAGAATGGTATGACACAGCATTGGCATATCATAACATAGCAGAATGGTATGACACAGCATTGGCATATCATACATAGTAGAATGGTATGACTCAGCATTGGCATATCATAACGTAGTAGAATGGTATGACACAGCATTGGCATATCATAACGTAGCAGAATGGTATGACTCAGCATTGGCATATCATAATGTAGCAGAATGGTATGACACAGCATTGGCATATCATAACGTAGCAGAATGGCATGACACAGCATTGGCATATCATAACTTAGCAGAATGGTATGACACAGCATTGGCATATCATAACGTAGCAGCATGGTATTACACAGCATTGGCATATCATAACGTAGCAGAATGGTATGACACAGCATTGGCATATCATAATGTAGCAGCATGGTATGACACAGCATTGGCATATCATAACGTAGCAGCATGGTATGACACAGCACTGGCATATCATAACATAGCAGCATGGTATGACACAGCACTGGCATATCATAACATAGCAGAATGGTATGACTCAGCATTGGCATATCATAACGTAGTAGAATGGTATGACACAGCATTGGCATATCATAATGTAGCAGCATAGTATGACACAGCACTGGCATATCATAACGTAGCAGCATGGTATGACACAGCACTGGCATATCATAACATAGCAGCATGGTATGACACAGCATTGGCATAGCATAACATAGCAGCATGGTATGACACATCATTGGCATATCATAATGTAGCAGCATGGTATGACACAACATTGGCATATCATAACGTAGCAGCATGGTATGACACAGCACTGGCATATCATAACATAGCAGCATGGTATGACACAGCACTGGCATATCATAACATAGCAGAATGGTATGACTCAGCATTGGCATATCATAACGTAGCAGAATGGTATGACACAGCATTGGCATATCATAATGTAGCAGCATGGTATGACACAACATTGGCATATCATAACATAGTAGAATGGTATGACACAGCACTGGCATATCATAACATAGCAGAATGGTATGACACAGCATTGGCATATCATAACGTAGTAGAATGGTATGACTCAGCATTGGCATATCATAACGTAGTAGAATGGTATGACACAGCATTGGCATATCATAATGTAGCAGAATGGTATGACTCAGCATTGGCATATCTTAACGTAGCAGAATGGCATGACACAGCATTGGCATATCATAACATAGCAGAATGGCATGACACAGCATTGGCATATCATAACTTAGCAGAATGGTATGACACAGCATTGGCATAGCATAACATAGCAGCATGGTATGACACAGTATTGGCATATCATAACGTAGCCGAATGGTATGACACAGCACTGGCATATCATAACATAGCAGCATGGTATGACACAGCATTGGCATATCATAATGTAGTAGAATGGTATGACTCAGCATTGGCATATCATAACGTAGTAGAATGGTATGACACAGCATTGGCATATCATAACGTAGCAGAATGGCATGACACAGCATTGGCATATCATAACGTAGCAGAATGGCATGACACAGCATTGGCATATCATAACATAGCAGAATGGTATGACACAGCATTGGCATAGCATAACGTAGCAGCATGGTATAACACAGCATTGGCATATCATAACGTAGCAGAATGGTATGACACAGCATTGGCATATCATAATGTAGCAGAATGGTATGACACAGCATTGGCATATCATAATGTAGCAGCATGGTATGACACAACATTGGCATATAATAACGTAGCAGCATGGTATGACACAGCATTGGCATATCATAACATAGCAGCATGGTATGACACAGCATTGGCATATCATAACATAGCAGCATGGTATGACACAGCACTGGCATATCATAACATAGCAGCATTGTATGACACAGCACTGGCATATCATAACATAGCAGCATGGTATGACACAACATTGGCATATCATAATGTAGCAGCATTGTATGACATAGCACTGGCATATCATAACATAGCAGCATGGTATGACACAGCACTGGCATATCATAACATAGCAGAATGGTATGACACAGCATTGGCATATCATAATGTAGCAGCATTGTATGACACAACACTGGCATATCATAACATAGCAACATTGTATGACACAGCACTGGCATATCATAACATAGCAGCATGGTATGACACAGCACTGGCATATCATAACATAGCAGCATGGTATGACACAGCACTGGCATATCATAACATAGTAGAATGGTATGACACAGCATTGGCATATCATAACATAGCAGAATGGTATGACACAGCATTGGCATATCATAACATAGCAGCATGGTATGACACAGCACTGGCATATCATAACATAGCAGAATGGTATGACACAGCATTGGCATATCATAACATAGCAGAATGGTATGACACAGCATTGGCATATCATAACGTAGCAGCATTGTATGACACAACACTGGCATATCATAACATAGCAGAATGGTATGACACAACATTGGCATATCATAATGTAGCAGCATTGTATGACATAGCACTGGCATATCATAACATAGCAGCATGGTATGACACAGCACTGGCATATCATAACATAGCAGAATGGTATGACACAGCATTGGCATATCATAATGTAGCAGCATTGTATGACACAACACTGGCATATCATAACATAGCAACATTGTATGACACAGCACTGGCATATCATAACATAGCAGCATGATATGACACAGCACTGGCATATCATAACATAGCAGCATGGTATGACACAGCACTGGCATATCATAACATAGCAGAATGGTATGACACAACATTGGCATATCATAACGTAGCAGCATTGTATGACACAACACTGGCATATCATAACATAGCAGAATGGTATGACACAACATTGGCATATCATAATGTAGCAGCATTGTATGACACAACACTGGCATATCATAACATAGCAACATTGTATGACACAGCACTGGCATATCATAACATAGCAGCATGGTATGACACAGCACTGGCATATCATAACATAGCAGAATGGTATGACACAGCATTGGCATATCATAACATAGCAGAATGGTATGACACAGCATTGGCATATCATAACGTAGCAGTTTTAAGTAAAGTGTAGCAATAAGCATAGCAAACCATATTGTAGCAAACCATATTATAAGAATTGCAAATAATAGCAAGGCATGGCATGGCACAACATAGCATAGCATTGCATTATACTAAATATAGCATAGCATGGCACGACACAACACATTGTAGCATTGCATTATATTAAACATAGCATGGCATGGCATGACACAACACAATGTAGCATTGTATTATCTTAAAAATAGCATAGCATGGCATGACACAACATATTGTAGCATTGTATTATACTAAACATAGCATGGCATGGCATGGCACAACATAGTGTAGCACTGCATTATACTAAGCATAGCATGACATGGCATGACACAACATAGTGTAGCACTGCATTATACTAAGCATAACATGGCATAGCATGACACAACATGGCATGGCATGACACAACATAGTATAGCATTGCATTTTATTAAACAAAGCATGGCATGGCATCACACAACATAGTGTAGCAATGCATTATACTAAGCATAGATAGGCAAGGCATGGCACAACATAGTGTACCATTGTATTACACTAAGCATAGCATGGCATGACATGACACAATAAAGGGTAGCATTGCATTATACTAAGCATAGCATGGCATGGCATGATGAAACATAGTGTAGCATTGCACTATACTAAGCATAGCATGGCATGGCCTGACACAACATAGTGTAGTATTGCATTATACTAAGCATAGAATAACATGACATAACATAGTGTAGCATTGCATTATACTAAGCATAGAATAACATGACATAACATAGTGTAGCAATGCATTATACTAAACATAGAATGGCATGGCATGACACAACAAAGTGTAGTATTGCATTTTTCTAAGCATAGAATAACATGACATAAAAAAGTGTAGCATTGCATTATACTTAGCATAGCATAGCATAGCATGGCATGGCACAGCATAGTGAAGCAATGCATTATGCTAGAAGCATAGCATGACATTGCATGACACAACAAAGTGTAGCATTACATTAAACTAAGCATAGAATGGCATGGCATGACACAACATAGTGTAGTATTGCATTATACTAAGCATAGAATAACATGACATAAAATAGTGTAGCACTGCATTATACTAAGCATAAAATATAGCATGGCATGGCAATTGTTGTGGCTAAAATATTGAAATTGTAAAATTTGTAGTACAGATTTTAGTGAGGTAACACCTGCTTGGGCAGAATCTCATATCTGATAGAACACTTCCACCTGCCCAGTTTTTAGTTAGGTTTGTCCTTAGGTGAGTGATTATTGCTATTTATATATAACATATATTGGAAGTTATAACATTAGTACTAAGTCACACTCAAGCGAATGTCAAAGAAAATTGAACCGCTATGCCAACAATGAACAAACTTTGCATGATGGCCATAATATGAGTCAAATTGCATGTATTATAAAACACTCAATGACAACAAGTTATATACACAATCAAAATATGTTGAATTTGAAAAAATAAAAAAGTGAACAAAATATAACTTACCACTGTTGTAACTCCCTTTTATTAACTGTAAACAAACAATATAATATCATCAATTAAAGGTCACACATGGTTTATATACTGTAAAACACTTTTTATTGGCGAGAACTTTATATTTCAATATTATACGCGAGTTTCGAACCCTCGCAAATTTAAAGATTTTGCTAAAATCACGATCAAGAGCCTCTGAATGTCTACAACATCCAAATAAAAATGAAATGAAATTCCAGTAGGACAAATCAGAGCAAATTCGCAAAATAAAGTTCATGTGAATTTAAAGTGTTTTACAGTATATAAATCAGACTAATAATTACAATCCTTCTACAAGTAAATGTCACTGTTTCCCACATGAATTTTTATTTTTATTGAAATGGCTTGAACCCATGACCTCCGAGGTGCAAGAAAGTGATGTCCAGAGACTGCTGGCTGAGTGATATTGTTAGTCAACTAGTAACTTAGCCAAATCATTTTAATGTTTGTTCATTGTCTTTAATTTATAAGAATTCATATGATAAAAATGTTTCCAAAATCATACTCACACAAAATTGGAAATTGTTAAACAATAAATTTTTAATGTGGCCATGCTCATGACCAGAACAAAACATTAAAGGGGAATAAATCAGGATTTTTCAAAGCATTGTTTCCAATATATCATGCCTATATATACTTACTGACCCCATATTGCCACAAGTATATATTTTTAAACATGCCAAAATAATATACTGAAAAGGGATTTCCCAACTTAGATTTGACTTAAATAGATTTTCCGCTTAAAATTGCAACATATCTTGTGACATATTACATGAGTCGAGTGATTTCATTTTGCTTTCAATTTGATCCATTATGCAGGCTTATACATAATAAAAATTGTTTTATCTTAGAAAGAGTCCTAACGAAAAGGCAAAGGTCATCGAGCAGTATTTAAGTGCTGTCTATTTTCAGATTTTTCAAGTTTACCGCTCCAATTTAAATATCAATTTTGTCATATTTTGGTGGATTTGACATATCGATAATGAGGTGATTTTTATCCATTTTAAAAAATAAATTTATTATTTGAGATATTTACCGTAAAAAGGATTTCCCTCTTAAAATTGCAACAGATTTTGTGACAAATTAAAATGACAAATTACGATAAATCTTCCACCTCAATATCTTTAATTCAAGATCATTTTGCAAGATCCAAACATGTTTAAACATCTAAGATTACATAAAACTTACAGTTTATGTATAAGAAATCAGTTGCCTGTGAATTATAAACGATTAATTTGCAAATTATCAATCCTTCGTGTGCTATTTCATCAACATTTAGTCAGGTGATGCAAATTTCTTATCCTTTTATATAAGTCCTTGATTACACTACCACCCCGCTTTTCATATAAATTTATTTAATAATATCAAAATATTGACCTACACACTGCTACTTAAAATATTTCAATCAAATTAAATAGGGAAGTGTTTAAAAAAAAAAAAATGGTTTGAAAATAGTAAAGTACCATTTTTTGGCACTACCTGCAGGATGACAAATACCTCTATAGTAGAACAGAGACATATAAACAATGTAATTATAATAAGTCACTGAGTAGATCTACTGTATGTTTACATATTTTTGTGACATTAAAATTATAATATCTTTTATAAAAACATCAACAACTAACATGTGATGTATTTTTTTATAAAAAAAAATGTATCACCTGAATAAAATAGTATTAGTAACCACGCCCTATTCCTGTGACCATCACACGTTGAAAACTGCTATTTTGTCCAGCTTACATGTGCACATTTGGCGCGTAGCCTGCTACATATATATGCATGGTGCATGACAACTCAATAATAAAACAATATCCACGAAATGTCCACAAACGAAATAGCTCACACGAATCCGTGGCTATAAAAATCAATTAATTATGCACAATAAAACGACAGTCACACGGCCATATGACATGGTCAGTCCACGCGGCAATAAAACGCGATTAAATAAATAAATGACCAACTTACAGTATGTACAGGTCATCAAGTCCTTGATATCCGCCGAGCTCAGCTTACTTGACCGTTTCCCCATTTTACGTTACCATTATAATCCAAGACATCGCCTCAAACGAGCACATTTTGTTCTAAGAAAACCCACTGTCACTCAGTATATCCACATGACTCCATTTTATGCTACAGATATTGATCATATGATACATCACGTGCTTAGCTTTACCTGCAACAGTAGCTGCGCGAGATTTCTCCCGCCAAAATGTCAAAGCAGTTCATTTTCTTATTGATTTATCCGTTAATTACAAAAAATTATGCTAATGTAGTCAGATATAGTTTCTCTCTCGCTGTGATAGTATAATTAGAAATAGTAGGCCTGCAATCTGAACCGCTACAGTAATTAATGGTAGAGTGGGGTGGGGGTATTGATGTTGTCTCTGCAGACGACACATCAATGATAGGATATTACGTTACTGTATCAGTATACAGCAAGTCGATTTATTTATTTTATATGATAATTTGTCGTGTCAGTTACTTGCGTGTTTAGTGAGTTTTTCTTCTTCATTATTTCATTTACAAAAACGTTTAAATATATATATATCAATTCAATCATTACTGCATGAACACACACACACACACACACACACACACACACACACACACACACACACACACACACACATCTTAATTAATGTAGTTTTACACGCGGCAACATTTGACAATTTCTTTAATGCAATCCTCCATTTGGTGCCAGGTTGATATTTATCCACATCGTGGGATGAACAGTATGATGACATATCCATGGCAACTCATGATTAGCGGGTTACAGGATAACCAAATAATTCTATGTCATAAGGGAAAAATAATAAGGGGAATAGTTGACTTTTTTAATCAATAAAAAAAACATGTATAGACGTAGATATAAAATGACACATCTTGCATTTTATTTTAAACTACCAACGTTTGATTGATATGTTTGCAAGCTGGATTGTACTGCGATGTTGCTTGACAAAACTACTTCGTATTAAACGAAATAATAGCCTATGTTTTTAGTCTGGTTCGTTTTTGGAACAGAAAACTGCTGTAAATATGCCATGTCTATAACCGTTGTGTTTTATCTTTAAATATGTATTTGTTTGTGTATAGAGCGTACGAATGTCTGACCATAGAAAATATTCCAGATTCTAATTAAATCATTGTTTCTATTTAACACCGCCGTAGCGTGATAAAGCACCGCAGTATCGACTTGTCCAGTTGATACAACCAGACAAGGAGTTTCTATCCCCCATACTTCTGTACGTGCAACTGTGTTTATAAACAAGACATCATTGCTGTATTTATTCTGGCCGATTTCTACCTTCAGTGGATTAATTCATTATTGTCCTCTTACGTACTGCCCATATACTTACTTATGCCGTAAATCAGTTTTTGGTACATAACAGCATATTTATCTGTCTGGGTCTCTGCTGGACACTAACAACTGTTTTGGAGACTATACCAAGAACTCTGTCTCAGACACACACGGTCGTGGTAGGAGGAAGAGTTTCCGCTTCAGGTAACATGTTTACAAATAACTTTTGAAATACCAATAATTGATAAAATTCTAGACGACCATCGACTCTGTAGAGAGTCAGCTACCGCTATTGCGTTTTCCATAGTCTTACATTATGACGTTTGATCTAGTTTTCACTATTTCTAACATTCGCTGACCCAAAAGTCCTATATCATATTAAAGTGTTATCTTAGACTCAAATGAAAATGTCCAAATTATGGGGCCAAAAGCATCACTTTATACCACTTTTGACTCATTAACTTGAATACTTCCACTTTCAGCATGAAAAAACACACACACTTAATTTCACATAGAGTTTTCTTAATAAAATGACTTAAGTCAGTCACAGAAACATAGTTTTATTTTTATTGATACACACATACCAAACATATATTTCATTATGATCATTTGCTACTCTGACATTTTATCGTACCAGAACTTACTATAAAATATATGCCCTGAACATCAAGTGGCCATGCACAAATTGTATTTTCTACAAAAATGTATTGCGCTAAGTTGAAAAAAAGTTATGGAAGGAAGTGATGTGTTTTCAGAAAATAGAAACACGCCGCTGTATTGTTTGCAAAAGAAAAAAAACGAGTTTTGCATGGCCACTTTATAGCCTTAATGGTTTACCTGTATACGAGGGCGGCGTTTGTCCAGGTTGTTTCGTGAATTTTCATGAACTATTAAAAAAGTTAACTGCAAAAACTCTACCTAAAGCGGGCACTTCCCTCCCGACTTTTTACAACACTCCATAGCATTATGCCACGTGGGCTCGCCACCGTGTTAAATATGACTTGAAAACACCATACAGTATTTATAATGATACAAGTAAGGACGCAACATTCAGCTGCGACCGAATTTTTAACACACAATTTAAGTTCGAAATGTTGTGTATGTATTGTGCTGGTCATATAGATTAATTAACCAAATTATTTATAGTCTGAAAACAGTTTCATACGCACGACAAATGTATTATTCGAATTTATGGCTAGTGAAGATTTTCAGTGAACTAATGCTGTTGTGCGGTTTCCCATATGGAAGATGACCCCAGGAGAGGCATTATTTTTGTGGGCAGAATACACATAGAAACTCGTCGTAAGTTTCTTCTTGTTCTTTAACGTGCTCGATGTATAGCACCTTCACACGGGCATTCGGTTTAAAGTCCAATCCGAACGACTGTTAGTATTTTTAGTTGGTTATCCCCAGAAATCAAACCCACAACCCCGATACCAGAAGTCTCGTGCTCTATCGATTGAGATAATGTGGCTAGAGGTTGTCATGTGTCCGGTGGCGATGTCGTATAATGGTCAGTTACTGTACCTAACACCGCTGAGGTCTTGTGTCCGGTGGCGATGTCGTATAATGGTCAGTTACCGTATCTAACACCGCTGATGTAATGTGTCCGGTGGCGCTGTTGTATAATGGTCAGTTACTGTACCTAACACCGCTGATGTAATGTGTCCGGTGGCGCTGTTGTATAATGGTCAGTTACCGTACCTAACACCGCTGATGTAATGTGTCCGGTGGTGATGTCGTATAATGGTCAGTTACTGTACCTAACACCGCTGATGTAATGTGTCCGGTGGCGCTGTTGTATAATGGTCAGTTACTGTAACACCGCTGATGTAATGTATCCGGTGGCGCTGTTGTATAATGGTCAGTAACCGTACCTAACACCGCTGAGGTCTTGTGTCCGGTCGCGATGTCGTCTAATGGTCAGTTACCGTACCTAACAACGCTGATGTAATGTGTCCGGTGGCGCTGTCGTCTAATGGTCAGTTACCGGACCTAACACCGCTGATGTAATGAGTCCGGTGGCGCTGTCGTCTAATGTTCAGTTACCGTACCTAACACCGCTGATGTAATGTGTCCGGTGGCGCTGTCGTCTAATGGCCAGTTACCGTACCTAACACCGCTGAGGTCTTGTGTCCGGTGGCGCTGTCGTCTAATGGTCAGTTACTGTACCTAACACCGCTGAGGTATTGTGTCCGGTGGCGCTGTCGTCTAATGGTCAGTAACCGTACCTAACACCGCTGAGGTATTGTGTCCGGTGGCGCTGTCGTCTAATGGTCAGTTACTGTACCTAACACCGCTGAGGTATTGTGTCCGGTGGCGCTGTCGTCTAATGGTCAGTTACCGTACCTAACACCGCTGAGGTATTGTGTCCGGTGGCGCTGTCGTCTAATGGTCAGTTATCGTACCTAACACCGCTGATGTATTGTGTCCGGTGGCGCTGTCGTCTAATGGTCAGTTACCGTACCTAACACCGCTGAGGTATTGTGTCCGGTGGCGCTGTCGTCTAATGGTCAGTTACTGTACCTAACACCGCTGAGGTCTTGTGTCCGGTGGCGCTGTCGTCTAATGGTCAGTTACTGTACCTAATTCCGCTGAGGTATTGTGTCCGGTGGCGCTGTCGTCTAATGGTCAGTTACCGTACCTAACACCGCTGAGGTATTGTGTCCGGTGGCGCTGTCGTCTAATGGTCAGTTACCGTACCTAACAACGCTGAGGTATTGTGTCCGGTGGCGCTGTTGTATAATGGTCACTTACCGTACCTATCACAGCTGATGTCTTGGGTTCGGTGGCGCTGTCGTCTTATGGTCAGTTACTGTACCTAACACCGCTGAGGTATTGTGTCCGGTGGCGCTGTCGTCTAATGGTCAGTTACTGAACCTTACACCGCTGAGGTCTTGGGTTCGAGACCCGCTCGGTCAGAAAATAAAACAACAACAACAAAACTTTATGTGAGAGTGTTTGCTGGTTACTTACAGTCGTTCTACTTTGATTCATTCTGATGTCTTCAATAACCAATAAAACTTGATATAACATAATAATATGTCATATGTTGAAAATGGCGTTACACCCCATTAAAAAAACACCAAATACCTACAACGTATACAAATTATACTCAGTGCCTTCCTGGATGGAATCAACACGGTCAAGGTCAAGATTGTTCAAGGACACGATCGACACATGACCGTAGAGGGGGATCGGTGGCGTCACCCTGGGTCCACCGTGCGCTCCACACCGATGTCAAATACACGAGTATTATATACAATTTATACATAGTCGTAGGAGCCGCTTAGAAATGGATTTTCAAATCAGTGTTATTTTAAATGAGCAATTGTTTTAACCTCGCATAGTCTATATTTTATCAAGGCATAGTCTATATTTTATCAAGGCATACTGCAGTTTATCATAGTCTATATTTTATCAAGGCATAATACAGTTTATCATAGTCTATATTTTATCAAGGCATACTGCAGTTTATCATTGTCTATATTTTATCAAGGCATAATACAGTTTATCATAGTTTGTCCATACTCTTCTCAAATTTGGAAGCAATGCGTCATGGGACACCATGTCTGTCTAAAACTGGAATTCCTAAAATAGATTTTTGCATTGTTACAGTATGAGAAGAGTTGGACTCGGTAGCTAGAGATTTGTAGTTCTTCCAGCTATTTTCAATTGATGTGAATTATACAACATTTTATATGTTAAACTAAGCGGACTGCTTGTGGAATATTATCTTAGGCAGTCTATAAATTGTATTATCACACATCAACAAAACGCAAACTAAATGACGGATGCGTGAATAGATAAATATAGTGATACCACCGTATAATTATGTTCAATGCAAAGCAGTACATGCAGGCGTACGTACGTATATGCATGCCCTGCCTGCCTGCCTGCCTGCCTGCCTGCCTGCCTGCCTGCCTGTCTGTCTGTCTGTCTGTCTGTCTGTCTGTCTGTCTGTCTGTCACGGCTATTTATTCATTTCTATCCGTTCGTCCGTCCGTCCGACTGTGTTTAAATATTTCTACTTTCAATGAACAAAATATCTGTACCCTCTAGCACGTTACTCACGGTTTCAGTATATTACGCCGGGATACGCATATGACCAACGCACTGAGTTCCTTAGATACATGTATAATTCTCAATATGGCAACAACAATAAACATAGTTATTATTGATGTCGGAGACATTATAATTGCCACTAGTGTCAGAGCCACTTCTTTAATCCGCGACAGTACTTTATACCTCTACCGGCATACTAGAATACCGACATCGATTTTTACGTCTATAAAAATCACAGAGAACCGGCGTTGTTGACAAGGCGATTGTTATTGACGACACAAAGCACGGATAATTTTTGTACACGTCAGTTTTTTTGTCCGTCTTGTATTATCCAACTTAATTATTTTGCATCGATTATGAATTAAGTTCTGACAATCTAAACAGTCACACTCGACGTATACTTCGGCAGAGCTAGTTTTATGCATTTATACGGATAAAGTGTCTTGCTCAATGACAATACACACGTTTATGGCTCATGTTGAAGATCGAACCCACGGCCCTCAGATCCAGGGCCAGATGTGCTACCAGTAGAACGTACCTGATTGTACGGATTGCCATTCATAAGTATATGTTATAAGAACCTATACTGTTTGATAATTCTAAGCGCCGCCACACCGAAGGAATATTGGTGCAGAGATTATTAGTGAAGGGATATTGGTGTAGAGATTATTAGTGAAGGGATACTGGTGTAGAGATTATTAGTATCTTACATGCGTTGGAGGTTTGGATAGAAAACTTCGTCCCGAGGGATAATTGTTTTTGAGAGCCTCGTTCCCGCGAAAACAGTTAACCCAAGGGACGAAATTTTCTATCTGAACCGATAAAGCCATGTAAGATTATTTTTCTTGCATACCAAACACATATATATATATATAACTAGTACATGCTGCTGACGTGAATGGCTGGCGGACAATAAACATAAACACGAGACGAGTATTAGTGAAACAGGTTTGACTATTCCAAGTCTACTATTTTCATTAATGTCGGCCTCACATTAAATGAAATGCTACTTTAATATAGATGAACGCAAACCGATTACTAGTTATATGCTGCGGACGTGAAGGGCTTTGCGGACAATAAACATGAAACCCGAGACGAGCCAGCTGGTTTGATGAATGTCAGAGGTATCAATAACTGTTATGGTGTTGTGTTGTCAGTTTGTTTCCATGGAGTCACAAATGGTCTGTTTCTTATTTCGTTCTAGTGACATAATTACAAAGCCTCATTAACTGTGACAATAACTGGAAGACAATGGTCCGTGGACGCTCTGCTGGCTCTCTAGAGAAGTTATTATCTATATCTATATTTCACTGTAATATAAGATTTGATGGCATCACATCAAAAAGAGTTTTTTTGTTGATATGAGTCCACATATGCACAGTAGCCGATATATTGTATAGATTACTCCTCCCCCTCGACCAACCCCTCCCCCATTAGTTGGTCATCATATATTATTTATCGAGAGTGTAGGTTCTTTGCTTCCGGGATATATTCTCTAGACATTTCCAGGAAATTGCACAAAAGAAACTATATGGCTTTATCCATTTTTATCTGCCAACACATTATAAAAACAATACAGTTGTCGCCGCCTGGACATACGACCCAGGATCAGAGGATGATGTCTTATATCCCCCAACATGATCACGTGGTGTTCCCTTGATAAAGATGACTGGGAGAGAGATCAAGCAATACGCATACATGACACATCACCACTGGTACACTCACAAGTAGTGAATGTAAGAATACATAAATAAATACCAAATCCAAATAACATTTTGTTTTTGTTGTCGTCAATAGAAAAGGAGAGTCAAGACTCACTCTCCATAATTATATAGAAGTAAATATTAACAAAAAGATAGAAATAGACATAAAAAGAATATGCATAAGCTCATACCTTGCCAGGCAATAGGCAATATATGCTTAATAGGCAATCTCAGGCTTTCTTTTGATGTGTCGATAGCGCATCTGGCTATAAATCCGGGGGTCGTGAGTTCGTACCCCCCGCTCGACCACAGTGGTGTCAGTGACGATTGATATATAACATTGCGTCTCATTATGATTCAAGTAGGAAAGTTATCAGTTACTTGCGGAGATGAGTGTGCTCAAGTACTGGTTAACCTTCCAGGATTCCATGAACGAGTGGTTAGGTATATTGTTCGCCTGTTAGCCCCCGATGGCATAAATATGATGCTAAATATTCAAGAAAAACTTTTTGATATACATTACAAGCAATTTACAAATGAAATTCCATCAAGATAGGTGACCTTGACCTTTGAAAGCAGGAAGCTAGTTAAACAAGGCAAGAATTATGAACATATTCAAGGACATTTAGTCATCTACAATATTTCGTAAGGACATCTTGATGATAACTCAAATTATTTAGCAAGAACCATTTTTCTTTGACCTTGACCTCTAAGTTGGTGATCCAAAACACAATTTTTCAAGATTTCAATTTTCAATATTTCAAAATACTTCGGATGTACAAAAAATAACACACAAAGGGAAACAAGCCATTTAAATATATATTTAAAAAGGAAAAATGAGTTATTTCCCTTTGAATACAAAAAATGTATCCGTCGCACTGACCACGGCATAATTCTGAGCACGTGAGAGGAACGACTGTAGCAGTAATAATATCATCAGAAAAGAAGATATATCTCTATGTGTGTGTGTGTGTGTGTGTCGGTGGGTGAGAGTAAACGTTAGACAAGCGAATGGATGGGTGTGTTGGTGAGTGAGTGAGTGAGTGACAGAATTGAGTGGGCGGGTGAGTGAGAGAAGTGAGTGGGCGTATGTGTGAGTGGGTGAGAAGTTGGGTGTATTAGAGAGTTGGTCGGTGAGAGGGTGAGAGTGGGTAGGTGGATAAGTGAGTGTGTTAGTTGGTTGAGAGAGTGGGTAGGTGGATGAGTTAGTGGATGGGTGAGTGAGAGTGGATTGGCGGATGAGTGAGTAGGTGGGTGAGCGAGATAGTGAGTGGGAAACCATCTTATATATATTATACGTAAGTAACGTTATAGATATATGTATGTGTGCAAGTAAGAATATATGGCCACAATATACACTATATATACCTAACTACCCAGTTGGTAGCGAGCCTCCAGGGATCGCAAGTTCAAATTTCCACCCAGTCACCATCTCTGTAGTGGACTGGTCATGAGCAATAAACAAACTTCAATACAATAAAAACTGGTTTTGGGTGAGGATGAGGGTAAGCATCTTGTTGAACTTGGGCAGAGTAATTATTTAATAAAAAAACAATATTTTTTTAAAAAAGAAATGGGGCTGAGGGGATTAGACTGGTGTCAACGTTTAAATAAACCTGAGTATTTTAATACAATAAAAACATTGGTGTGGATCTTGAATCGGAACCAAAGTTGAAATTGGTCACAGCATTTAACTTAATACACCATTGTGTCAAGTTATTGTTGACATGCACAGTAAATCACAAATTGCATCATTATATAATGCACAGTGACCTATTTGCCTTGTAATATGACCTTGACTTTGAAGTTAGGAGCCGGATATGTTACATACTGCCTCAAAATAAAAGCATGCACACTTATGCCAAGTTCCATCCATACAACTGCAAACAATGCACTTAAGAAAAACTTGCATGGACAATGGTGACGCAGACATTGGGGCAAGTTCAAAATCTCCACGATTCACAAGAATAGTCAAGTTACTGGTATTCTAGCAAACACCAGAAAATGTTATGTGCTACTTTGGGCTTCAAATAAAAAATTAAGAAGGGAAATTTTCTGATATTTATTTTTGCATTTTGAGATGATAGAATAAAGCATGTCCTTAATCAAAACAAGCAATAAATAAAGAGCTTCTATATATGACTGAGACGAAAGTATTTAATATACAACATAACTGTGCCTCAGGGAAACAGTGACGAAAAGGGGTGTGTGGGGAGGGGGTGGGGGTGGGGTGGGGGAACACACATGGAAATCAACAATACATGTACGTCTTAGTATTAGTTTATACTACTTCATTTTAGCTCAATTGCAATGAAAGTTCAGAGCTTATCTGATATTGCTCTCTGCCCTGTTGTCTATACCAGTCCATGTTGTCTATACCAGTTGCAGACTATACCAACCCCTGTTGTCTATACCAGTCCATGTTGTTTTTACCATTTGCAGAATAAACCAGTCCCTGTTGTCTACACCAGTCCCTAACTCCTTATAGTCTATACCAGTCTTTGTCGTCTATATCAGTCCCTGTTATCTATACCAGTCTCTGTTATCTATATCAGTCCCTGTTATCTATACCAGTCCCTGTAGTCTATACCAGTCCCTGTTATCTATACCAGTCCCTGTTATCTATACCAGTCCCTGCAGTCTATGCAAGTCCCTGTTATCTATACCAGTCCCTGCAGTATATACCAGTCTTTGTAGTCCATACCAGTCCCTGTTATCTATACCAGTCCCTGTAGTCTATACCAGTCCCTGTAGACTTTACCAGTCCCTGTTGTCTATACCAGTCCTTGTAGTATATATATGTCTCTGTTGTCTATGCCAGTCCCTGTAATATATGCCAGTCCCTGTTATCTATTCCAGTCCCTGTAGTCTATACCAGTCCCTGTAGTCTATACCAGCTCTGTTATCTATACCAGTCCCTGTAGTCAATATTGGCCCCTGTAGGCTATATCGGTCCCTGATGTGTATATCGGTCCCTGTTGTTTATATTGGTCCCTGAAGTCTATACCGGTTTCTGTCGTCTATATCAGTCTCTGTTATCTATACCAGTCCCTGTAGTCTATACCAGTCCCTGTTATCTATACAAGTCCCTGCAGTCTATACCAGTCCCTGTAGTCTATACCAGTCCCTGTTATCTATACCAGTCCCTGTTGTCTATACCAGTCCCTGTAGTCTGTATCTGTCTGTTGTCTATATCAGTCCATGTTGTCTTTACCAGTCCTTGTAGTCTATACCGGTCTCTGTTATTTATACCAGTCCCTGTAGTCTATACCGGTCCATGTAGTCTATATTGATCCCTGTTATCTATATCGGTTCCTGTAGTCTATACCAGTCCCTGTAGTCTATAACAGTCCCTGTAATCTATACCAGTCCCTGTAGTCTATACCAGTCCCTGTAGTCAATACATGTCCCTGTGGTCTATATCAGTCCCTGTTGTCTATGCCAGTCCCTGTAGTCTATACCAGTCCCTGTTGTCTATACCAGTCTCTGTTGTCTATACCAGTCCCTGTAGTCAATACATGTCCCTGTAGACTATACCAGTCCCTGTAGTCTATATCGGTCACTTATGTCTATACCAGTCCCTGTAGTCTATACCAGTCCCTGTTGTCTATACCAATCCATGTCGTCTATACCAGTCCATGTAGTCTATACAAGTCCCTGTTGTTTATATCAGTCCTTGTAGTTTATACCAGTCCCTGTTGTTTATATCAGTCCCTGTTGTCTATACCAGTCCCTGTAGTCTATATATGTCACTGTTGTCTATACCAATCACTGTTGTCTATACCAGTCCATGTAGTCTATACCAGTCCCTGTTGTTTATATCAGTCCCTGTAGTTTATATCAGTCCCTGTTGTTTATATCAGTACCTGTAGTTTATACCAGTCCCTGTTGTCTATATCTGTCTCTGTTGTCTATGACATACTGTAGTCTATACCAGTCCCAGTTGTCTATACCAGTGCCTGTAGTCTATACAAGTCCCTGTTGTCCATACCAGTCCCTGTTGTTTATACCAGTCCCTGTTGTCTATACAAGTCCCTGTAGTTTATATCTGTCCCTGTTGTCTATACCAGTCCCTGTTGGCTATACCAGTCCCTGTAATCTATACCAGTCCCTGTTGGCTATACCAGTCCCTGTAATCTATACCAGTCCCTGTTGTCTATACCAGTCCCTGTAGTCTATACCAGTCCCTGTAGTCTATACCAGTCCCTGTTGTCTATACCAGTCCCTGTAGTCTATATCAGTCTCTGTTGTCTAACCCAGCCCCTGTTGTCTATACCAGTCCCTGTAGTATTTACAAGTCCTATAGTCTAGTCCCTGTAGTCTATACCAGTCCCTGTTGTCTATGCCAATCACTATTGTCTATAGCAGTCCCTGTAGTCTATACTAGTCCCTAATGTCTATACCAGTCCCTGTAGTCTATTCCAGTCCCTGTTGTCTATATCAACCCCTGTTGTCTTTACCAGTCCCTGTAGTCAATATCTGTCTCTGTTGTCTATGCCAGTCCCTGTTGTCCATTCCAATCCCTGAAGTATATACCAGTCCCTGTTGTCTATGGACGTCCCTTGTCTATACCAGTCCCAGTTGTAGTCTACTAGTATACCAGTCCCTTGTCTATACCAGTCCCAGTTGTAGTCTACTAGTATATCAGTCCCTTGTCTATACCAGTCCCAGTTGTAGTCTACTAGTATATCAGTCCCTTGTCTATACCAGTCCCAGTTGTAGTCTACTAGTATATCAGTCCCTTGTCTATACCAGTCCAAGTTGTAGTCTACTAGTATATCAGTCCCTTGTCTATACCAGTCCCAGTTGTAGTCTACTAGTATATCAGTCCCTTGTCTATACCAGTCCCAGTTGTAGTCTACTAGTATATCAGTCCCTTGTCTATACCAGTCCCAGTTGTAGTCTACTAGTATATCAGTCCCTTGTCTATACCAGTCCCAGTTGTAGTATATCAGTCCCTGTAATCTATACCAGTCCCAGTTGTAGTCTACTAGTATATCAGTCCCTGTAGTCTATACCAGTCCCAGTTGTAGTCTACTAGTATATCAGTCCCTGTAGTCTATACCAGTCCCAGTTGTAGTCTACTAGTATATCAGTCCCTGTTGTCTATACCAGTCCATGTTATCTATACCAGTCTCTGTTATCTATATCAGTCCCTGTTATCTATACCAGTCCCTGTAGTCTATACCAGTCCCTGTTATCTATACCAGTCCCTGCAGTCTATGCAAGTCCCTGTTATCTATACCAGTCCCTGCAGTATATACCAGTCTTTGTAGTCCATACCAGTCCCTGTTATCTATACCAGTCCCTGTAGTCTATACCAGTCCCTGTAGAATTTACCAGTCCCTGTTGTCTATACCAGTCCTTGTAGTATATATATGTCTCTGTTGTCTATGCCAGTCCCTGTAATATATGCCAGTCCCTGTTATCTATTCCAGTCCCTGTAGTCTATACCAGTCCCTGTAGTCTATACCAGCTCTGTTATCTATACCAGTCCCTGTAGTCAATACTGGTCCCTGTAGGCTATATCGGTCCCTGATGTGTATATCGGTCCCTGTTGTTTATATTGGTCCCTGAAGTCTATACCGGTTTCTGTCGTCTATATCAGTCTCTGTTATCTATACCAGTCCCTGTAGTCTATACCAGTCCCTGTTATCTATACAAGTCCCTGCAGTCTATACCAGTCCCTGTAGTCTATACCAGTCCCTGTTATCTATACCAGTCCCTGTTGTCTATACCAGTCCCTGTAGTCTTTATCTGTCTGTTGTCTATATCAGTCCATGTTGTCTTTACCAGTCCTTGTAGTCTATACCGGTCTCTGTTATTTATACCAGTCCCTGTAGTCTATACCGGTCCATGTAGTCTATATTGATCCCTGTTATCTATATCGGTTCCTGTAGTCTATACCAGTCCCTGTAGTCTATAACAGTCCCTGTAATCTATACCAGTCCCTGTAGTCTATACCAGTCCCTGTAGTCTATACCAGTCCCTGTAGTCAATACATGTCCCTGTGGTCTATATCAGTCCCTGTTGTCTATGCCAGTCCCTGTAGTCTATACCAGTCCCTGTTGTCTATACCAGTCTCTGTTGTCTATACCAGTCCCTGTAGTCAATACATGTCCCTGTAGACTATACCAGTCCCTGTAGTCTATATCGGTCACTTATGTCTATACCAGTCCCTGTAGTCTATACCAGTCCCTGTTGTCTATACCAATCCATGTTGTCTATACCAGTCCATGCAGTCTATACAAGTCCCTGTTGTTTATATCAGTCCTTGTAGTTTATACCAGTCCCTGTTGTTTATATCAGTCCCTGTTGTCTATACCAGTCCCTGTAGTCTATATATGTCACTGTTGTCTATACCAATCCCTGTTGTCTATACCAGTCCATGTAGTCTATACCAGTCCCTGTTGTTTATATCAGTCCCTGTAGTTTATATCAGTCCCTGTTGTTTATATCAGTACCTGTAGTTTATACCAGTCCCTGTTGTCTATATCTGTCTCTGTTGTCTATGACATACTGTAGTCTATACCAGTCTCAGTTGTCTATACCAGTGCCTGTAGTCTATACAAGTCCCTGTTGTCCATACCAGTCCCTGTTGTTTATACCAGTCCCTGTTGTCTATACAAGTCCCTGTAGTTTATATCTGTCCCTGTTGTCTATACCAGTCCCTGTTGGCTATACCAGTCCCTGTAATCTATACCAGTCCCTGTTGGCTATACCAGTCCCTGTAATCTATACCAGTCCCTGTTGTCTATACCAGTCCCTGTAGTCTATACCAGTCCCTGTAGTCTATACCAGTCCCTGTTGTCTATACCAGTCCCTGTAGTCTATATCAGTCTCTGTTGTCTAACCCAGCCCCTGTTGTCTATACCAGTCCCTGTAGTATTTACAAGTCCTATAGTCTAGTCCCTGTAGTCTATACCAGTCCCTGTTGTCTATGCCAATCACTATTGTCTATAGCAGTCCCTGTAGTCTATACTAGTCCCTAATGTCTATACCAGTCCCTGTAGTCTATTCCAGTCCCTGTTGTCTATATCAATCCCTGTTGTCTTTACCAGTCCCTGTAGTCAATATCTGTCTCTGTTGTCTATGCCAGTCCCTGTTGTCCATTCCAATCCCTGAAGTATATACCAGTCCCTGTTGTCTATGGACGTCCCTTGTCTATACCAGTCCCAGTTGTAGTCTACTAGTATACCAGTCCCTTGTCTATACCAGTCCCAGTTGTAGTCTACTAGTATATCAGTCCCTTGTCTATACCAGTCCCAGTTGTAGTCTACTAGTATATCAGTCCCTTGTCTATACCAGTCCCAGTTGTAGTCTACTAGTATATCAGTCCCTTGTCTATACCAGTCCAAGTTGTAGTCTACTAGTATATCAGTCCCTTGTCTATACCAGTCCCAGTTGTAGTCTACTAGTATATCAGTCCCTTGTCTATACCAGTCCCAGTTGTAGTCTACTAGTATATCAGTCCCTTGTCTATACCAGTCCCAGTTGTAGTATATCAGTCCCTGTAATCTATACCAGTCCCAGTTGTAGTCTACTAGTATATCAGTCCCTGTAGTCTATACCAGTCCCAGTTGTAGTCTACTAGTATATCAGTCCCTGTAGTCTATACCAGATGTATTTTATACTGGTCCCTGTAGTCTATAGCTGCAGTCCCCGACAAACGACGGATCACACAGACCATTACTATGTCCAGCCTCTTGTCTTCAAAATGGCAATTCAAGTTTTGTATTTTTTTTTCAACCCTAATTACAAATTTTCCAATGGCAGCAAATATGTATCACCAATACCATATTTAAATTAAACAACTTTTATAAACTAAAATAAGACATATACATATTGCAATATTAACATTTTTAAATGTTTTCATTTATTCATTCATGAACACCAAAATCATGGTTATGACAATATAATTATATATACATAATAAATGGTAATATACAATGCACATGCTGTACAATGTATGTGTATATCAAGACAGACATTCATCAGAACATGACTTTAACCAACATGACATAATTACAGGAGGGAATATGCAAAATAATTGTTCCCGCCCGTGGATTGTTCAATGATATGTCAATTATACATTTGTCCTTTGTAAGCTGGCATATTGTAGAGTACCTAGTCTGAACAATAAATAAATCAGTGAAAGAAACAAGTTTTAAAAAAATTACAATTTAAAGAACCAAAACTTTCTGCACCAGCAAGAAGAAATTGTAGGAGCGGATATTGTATAACAGCAGTTTTCTGTACCTGTCAGATAGGTTTCAGCATGCTAAAACTACACCATTAATCGACTGCTTCAGCCTAATGAACAGTGTATAAACAAAGATCCATGTGTATGTGTTATTATTTAGAGTGCATTAACTCATAGGCTCCTCCCTAGAATTTCATATTTTAAGCAGTTGGAATTAAAAGTTTTTAAACAGCATATATTGTACACTTTCTGTAAAATATTTTGGCCACGTATTAACAATCAACAAGAACTATGCAAAATCAAAACAAAATCAATGCAGTGGTGACAGAAATTTAAAAAAAAAGAGTTCTCTTGCTTTGACTCATGTCTAGATTTGTATAAAACCTGTCCCAGACCATCTTGCAGCTTTTATATGGCAGTTCGTGATTTAAATTTCATTGCAATCTGATTGGACAGAATACTTGACTGAACACAGAATGGATTCTTTTGTCACCATGATGTATCGCATCATAGTAACAGACAGAACCATGATGTATCGCAACATAGTAACAGACAGAACCATGATGTATCGCATCATAGTAACAGACAGAACCATGATGTATCGCAACATAGTTACTGATGGAACCGTGATGTATCGCAACATAGTAACCGTGATGTATCACAACATAGTAACAGATGGAACCATGATGTATCGCAACATAGTAACAGATGGAACCGTGATGTATCGCAACATAGTTACTGATGGAACCGTGATGTATCGCAACATAGTAACCGTGATGTATCAAAACATAGTAACAGATGGAACCATGATTATCGCAACATAGTTACAGATGGAACCGTGATATACGCAACATAGTAACAGATGGAACCACGATGTATCGCGACATAGTAACAGATGGAACCGTGATGTATCGCAACATAGTTACTGATGGAACCGTGATGTATCGCAACATAGTAACTGTGATGTATCACAACATAGTAACAGATGGAACCATGATGTATCGCAACATAGTTACAGATGGAACCGTGATGTATCGCAACATATTAACAGATGGAACCATGATGTATCGCAACATAGTTACAGATGGAACCATGATGTATCGCAACATAGTAACAGATGGAACCGTGATGTATCGCAACATAGTAACAGACGGAACCGTGATGTATGGCAACATAGTAACAGATGGAACCATGATGTATCACAACATAGTAACAGATGGAACCGTGATGTATCGCAACATAGTAACAGACAGAACCATGATGTATCACAACATAGTAACAGACAGAACCGTGATGTATCGCAACATAGTAACAGACAGAACCGCGATGTATTGCAACATAGTAACAGACAGAACCGTGATGTATCGCAACATAGTAACAGACGGAACTGTGATGTATCACAACATAGTAACAGATGGAACCGTGATGTGTCTCAACATAGTAACTGACGGAACCGTGATGTATTGCAACATAGTAGCAGACGGAACCCTGATGTATCGCAATATAGTAACAGACAGAAATAAACTTTGGTATATCTTAATCATAATACCCCTAATGACATTTTATTCAGTGTTCGGTCAGACTTTGATAATTAAGGATATCATGGGGTAGTGGTTATAGCATTGTGTGCTGGTCTGTAGCTATGCTGAGGAAGAGAAAGGCCCTTGCCTCGATATAAATTTGAGAACCAACTATAGTGAAAAACAAAATTATGTTCAAAAACCCAAGGCAATTATTTCTATGAGATGAGTAAGCTTTCATTTATTTTTAACCTGTATTAAACAAATAAAATTTGGCAAATCTCCACCCACCCCTACCTCCCTTGTATAAAATCGCTTTCCTGCCCATTTTTTTCTGGGTTGAGGAGGGTGTGTTATTATGTAAAAATGTGACAAGCAGTTTCTTTATTAGGTATTTAACATTTACATGTGAGTGGGTGGGGAACCATACTTGGTGCATGCGAAGATGACCATTTACACAGTATGGCTCCATGAAACACATTGCCGTTATGATGTGAACAACTAATACAACTTTCGGCTTCATTCAGAGAGAAAACTCCAACCAGAAATGTAGTTAGAAGGTTGACAAGTTATTTCCCTTGTGTTTGGTAGAGCATACTCAAGCAATGAATATGCAATATTATTCAACGTATTATACTTGATCCCCTGACATTGTAACCAGGATATATTCAAGTGTAAAGTGGTACCCAATGTTATAAATATCACATTACACTCAATGTAAGCAATCTTCTAATGTCATAACAGATTGGCGTAATACCCTCTCCTGAGAGGTCATGTTCAAAAGAGCAGGACGGAATTTATCACTGAACCAGAAGTATATAAACATCATTACTGTGTTCAGTGAATGTAAAAAATCCTTGTATACTTAAGAATAAGTCCAGAAATTATTGTTATATTTACTTAAGAAACTACCTGTATTCAAACACTAGTCTTCCTGGGTAAAAACACCTAGTACATGTATATAAAAGTGTTTGCTCAAGGACAAAACACATAGTCCTGGTAGAGAGTCTGACTCCCAACACCGGGTCCTGATGTTTAACCACTTGCCAATGATGCACTTCACGTAGTATACATGAATACTGGAATATAACAAGGCAAGGGTAGATGGCTATACCAGACAAGTACTGAGATAACATGTAATTATAAATGGACCAGTCAACTTAATATAACACATTTAGCATGTTAATTTCCATATAATTTTTCAATTACACCACAAGGGACTTCAAATGTAAAATAATCTCATAAAATGTTTTGTTTTCAAGTAATACTG
This sequence comes from Panopea generosa, assembly GCA_029582155.1. Classification (NCBI taxonomy): domain Eukaryota; kingdom Metazoa; phylum Mollusca; class Bivalvia; order Adapedonta; family Hiatellidae; genus Panopea; species Panopea generosa. Next base: position 10,494,186 of record CM055905.1, on the reverse strand, counting down.
CAAAAATATAAAGCAATTTAACACTTTCGATAATTATTTTACTTAAAAAGCAAGATGCTCAAATGGCCTGAATTAGTCGCTCACATGATTTCACTTGTCACTTCTTCATAAATTTTGAATGGACTGAACCTTTGAAGAACTTGTAGATGAGAATTATAAAAAGTTATTTAACACACACACACACGCGCGCACACACACACACACACGTTGATTAGCCTCTGAGGGGGGATCAAATATGACCCCAGGGTCATGATTTGATCAGACTTAAGAGAGTTTCACATAAGAATGCTTCACACCAAATTTGTTGAATATCTGGTGTGCAGTTTTAGAAATGAAGTTGTTTAAAGCAAATTTTATGGCATATGTCTGACAGACACAGCAGTAATCACAAAGTTCACTTGTGAGCCTGCCCAGGTGAGCAAATAAACATGCACACACAAGCATAAATCATTTAATAATAAAGCCATTTGCAAACACAACCAATACATAAATTATACTAGTAATACAATTCAAAATGTTCTTTCTTCATACAGTGCTCAATACTTGAGTATGACGGGTATAAATATTCCCGAGACATTTTATACTTTCACATCATACTGACATCCTTAGTGGAAAGAGGTACAGTACCTCAGATCATTAAACCACAAGTACCTTTCATGGGTTTGAGGTACGGACAGAAACTTCCATTACTGAGGGATAACTGCTTTTGCAGTAACAAGGCTCTGGTGAGATACACAGAAAATCCTTGTCCTGTATATTGCAAAAATAGAAGTGGGAGAGAGTGAGCGAAGCTTTTCAACTAAGCTTACCTTTGTCAAAGATACTGAGACAGTGCTTTTAATCATAGAGAATTGTTTTCATAAAATATCTGTTAACTGTTGTGTTTAAGTTATAGCTCAATATCATGTTTATGTCCATCGGAGCTTTCATGCGACATGTTTCATATAGATAATTTCTTATTTACTTTACACACTAAACACTTCAAAAGTTGAAGTGCAAACAATGTCATAATGGCAAAAGTCAACAAGTCTGTTTAATCTGAATATTGGACATTATCTACTATGATTAAAGTATAAAACTGTGTAAACGGTCAAAACTTACTGAATTTAAACATTTGCAATTGAAGCAATTATTCTATAAACAAGTCCTCATATTGTCCTGTTTAACTATGAATTTGAGAGAGATATAAGATAATTGTACTGAATGAACATGCCTTCTGGATTTTTCGTTACCTGGTAACCGCCATATATACAGGATTTATCACATGACTAGATCTGGAATAGAGAGTCTACCTTGCATGTGGAAGGTCATGGGTTCGATCTCCAGCCAGGTCTTAAAAAAAATGGTACTAGAAGCTTCTTCACTTGGCACTCAGCATTTAGAGGATAGTTGTAAGTCTGTTCAGACCGGTTTCAGAATAATGTGACTGGGTGGGGTATCATACCAGGTGTCTGTGGCATGATACTCTAATGTGGTAGTGCTTAGAATACTGTCACAATCAGACACCATTGCGATATCACTGAAATTTGTTTAAAACTGATGCTAAACACAGCTCTATCAGCTGCAGAGCACTACCAAAATATCACCATAGATACATAATGAACACATGATTTTCACTTGAAACACTACTTGAATAGTTTAAACTTATTTATTTTACTTCGATTATGAAACAAGTTTTTACAACTTTACAGATCATGCTCAATGTCTTCCTGGTTAGAACCAGTACTAAGCATATGCGAAAAATGTGTCTTGCTCAAGGACACCACACATAGCTGTGGGGAGGATCAAACACATGATCCTACGACCATGGGTTTGGTGCTCTACCACTGGACCACGCGCTCCACACAATCAATTCTGAACCATCTTACATGCTGTCTTAACACTTGGCAGTACAGAATTATATGCATTATACAGATTTTTCCTGGCTAAAGAAAAAAGAAACAAGAACATTGGACCTTTTTAACAATTTACATATCGATCAATACTAGATAACAAAAAGAAATATAAAAATATATATTGTATCATATTGTTTTTACATTTGTCTCAAAGGGACAGATGGCATGGTTGTAATGAATGAATGAATAGCCCGAAGTTTTTATTTAAACTGTTGTTTGTTTAGCATCATTTTTATGTCACTGAGGGTCAACAGATAATCAATTAACCAATCTTTTCTGGGATCCTAGGAAGGTTAACCAGTACTCAAAAACACCCATCTCCACAAGTAACTGATAACTTTCCCACTTGAATCAGAGGTGAGAGAAAAATGAAAATGAGATGCAATATTGTATATCAATCATCATTGAAATTCACACTCATGACCCCTGGATTGACAATCGGACACACTACTAACTGAGCTAACTGGGCCCATCAGAAACATTGTTATCCATTTAACTCATGGTTATATATCAAACCAAATGGCATATCTACCAAATATTACTGTCTAAAAACTCTATATATAATTGTAAAATTTTTGGCATCATGAATTTTTTAAAATACATGTGCGTGTAGAAAAAAAATCTTTAAAAATACAAATTGTAATTTTCGTGGAATTGGATCTACTTACAATATATATATATATATATATATATAAATCTGATGAAATTGTTTATTGTCTTCTCTCTATGGTGTAAAATTAGATGTTTCTTAACCAAACATTTTTCTTTCAAGAAAGTATTCAGTGCAAATTGAGGTTTAACCAAAAACAAATTTAAACAAGCAAATTCTATAAAGTATTCAGTGCAAATTGAGGTTTGACCAAAAACAAATTTAAACAAACAAATTCTAGAAAGTATTCGATGCAAATTTATCTATCAAAATTTTCGTATGTCCCCTTAAAACAAAATAAATAGTTCACTTTTTCAAAAACAAAACTGAATGTCAGAGGATGAAGGACCAACGTTTCCCAGCCTGCAACAGAGACAGACACCACCCATAACTGAACCATGTAAACACGTATTATGACCTAGAGATTCATTTATCAGGAAACTATGGGATCATGGATGATTAACCAATACTCGAGCACATCCATCTCCACAAGTAACTGATAACTCACAACACCTGAACTGATCGTCAGCTCGCTTCTGATTAAACTAACCCAGCCCGGCAACACAGTGATACACATAATGACACAGACTAGAGTTTCATTCAGCAGAAACTCCAGTTGTTCATATATACCCATCAGGCACTCCCAGCGGGGTCCCTTTTCCCTAGAACTCTTAAAGTAATGGCCATTGTTTCCCAGATCCCCGAAAGTATTTGCCATAGTTCCCCAAAAATATTTTCCCCAGATCTTTAAAATTAGGCATTTGAACCCTTGATCCCTGAAAGTAATAGCCAATGTTCAATGTTCCCCCAGATACCAAAAAATAATTGGCCATGTTCCCCAGATCTCCAAAACCCCTGGGAGGTCCGTTTAACTCGGACTATCTCAATATGATCAAATATATAAAATGTCATTTTATCTTAATATAAACTAAAAAAAGAGAACTGCAGTCATCTGTACATTTTTAAAAGCCATCTATATTAGCATATGTTGATATAAATAAAAATGTCTTTTTACAAAATCGGCCATGCGTCATAAAGTTATTGCATTAATATGTGTTAAAAAGCAGCTATACTGGAGGACTGATGTACAAATATATATTACAAATTTATAAAGATGCACATTCACGCATTCATTACTGGAGACTTACAGTTCAATCTTATTAAAAAGTATTAAAAAAGAGTTTATTACTGAGCAAAATACTGCGAGTTGTCTAAAAGGGACACACTGTAATGCTGAATAATTGATTTTTACACAATGTCAATGAATTAAATCAATCTTTACAGTCACACATATTATTATACCATTAAACTGGAGAATTTAAATTTTATAATTAGTTTAAGCTTATTTATTTTACTTCAGTTGTGAAACAAGTTATAACAACTTATACAAATCATGCTCGAAGTCTTCCTGGGTAGAACCAGTACTAAGCATATGCAGAAAAAGTGTCTTGCTCAAGAACACTATACATATAACCTTGGGGGAGGATTGAACACAAGACCCTCTGATTCTGAGTTTTATGTTCTACCACTGGACCATGCGCTCCACAATTTTATATTTGTATTATGGTACATCATTGCAGTTAAATAATTTTCAGAAAAAATAGCGAAAATGTATACGTAATTTATACATAGCAATTTTAATACATTTTAGGAAGTACTGTTTATCAGGAAAAAATGCTATAAATGACTATAAAAATAAAATTATTCTTAAAATGGATTTAAATTATGTCATTATCATTAATAATTAAAATATGAATACTATGGTACTTCAAATCTGCCAAAACGTGATAAAGTATTTTAATCGAAGCGGTGAAATTGAAACAAAATTCTGATTCTATAAAAAGATAGCATGCAAATACTACTTGACAACCTTCATCTCATCATTCAAACTCTTTCTACAAAATGAATGATCAATTTGAAAATCAAAGTGAAATCATGTGACGTATTTGATCGTCACAAAATATGTTTAAGCAGGAAATCTGTTTTAGTCTAACCTGGACGCGAAGGCAAAGTCAGGAAATCCCTGTTCAATATATTATTTTGACATGTTGAAGCAGATATCCTTATGGCAATACAGGATCAGCAATCTATATACCAGTAGGCATGCTATATTAGAAAAAAGCTTTGAAAAATTCTGATATTATGTACTTCTCTCAGTTTCATTGTCAAACACTACAAACACTAGGGCAATATGATGACGTGAATATTTTATATGATTACCAGTATTCATCATTCAACATTGATGGTAAAAATAATGATCTATCACACTATGGCACCAACATCGTAACACAAGGATATCCTCCACAGTTACAAATAAATATCCTTATTGGCTTACATCCATTTTTGAATCATTTTGTTAAAAATAATTTTTAAAAAATGGCTTCAAATGTGTTAACAGCTTTGTGAAAATTGACATGATGCAGGCTGTCAATCAAACAAGTTGATATCCAATCAAACATGTTGATATCCAATCAATCAAACATGTTGATATCCAATCAAACATGTTGATATCCAATCAAACAAGTTGATATCCAATCAATCATGTTGATATCCAATAAAACAAGTTGACATCCAATCAAACAAGTTGATATCCAATCAAACATGTTGATATCCAATCAAACATGTTGATATCCAATCAAACAAGTTGATATCCAATCCAGTAACTGTTATTGTTTCCAGGGACATCATTTTCCTTAGACAAGCAAATGGTCTCTAAGTAAACACTACATTGTATTTACTTGGACAAACAATGCCACGTGGCCAGTGGGCGGAGTGGTAGTTGCTCTCGCATTAAGTCAGTTCACTGTGAATAACCTAGTTCATTGTAACTAATATCCGAATGTGTTCCTTTCCAGACATACATCTAGATGTACAGTCATTTGATAAAGCAATCAGATACTTAACACTAAAGATTACCATCAATAAGTAGTGGTATTACAACATGATTACATGTTAATTTAAGTTAATAGTAATAATTGTGGTACATCTAACATAATGCTACAAAAATGATATATATATATCTAATCATATATTCTCAAATTGCATAATTAATTTGTCAGTTTTAAAAAAATAGAGGACAAGTTCTCATGATATTAAATCAAGTTATAATACCTGGAAATGTGTCTGTCATGACACATGCCCTCGCTGTTGATCAGAAACAAATATTTTCTACTGAAAATTAAATTAAAAAGGGGTCATAACTCCTGTCAAATTTGATCAATGTTGACAAATATTGGCCTGTATCTTATAATTATAAAGCTACACATGAAATATTAATTAAATGCATAAACCCGCTTCATAGATCGGAAACTATGTATTTTAATGAAAATTAAGTTGAAAAGTGGCCATTACTCCTGTAAAATTTGACCGGTGTTGACAAATATGGAACTTGGCCTGTATTTTATAATTATACAGGTACACATGAAATATTAATTAAGTATATAGACCCACATGCAAAAATTATAGATCGGAAACCAATCTTTATCTCAGATAAACGGACAAACAAACGGACGAACGGGCTACATGGATAACACGTGATGCCCCTTCACCATTCTTAGACTGGCGAGGGGAGTAATAAATTAGTTTTATACTTGAATAATGTTACATATATGCAATATACATGATCACGTTTATAAAATGTAAATAATTATTTTGTAAGGTGTATCAGAGGATGGCCTTATGCATTGATAAGTCATTTGTTATTCCAGCTCCCCCAAGGCTGGGAAATAGCAGAGTGTGATAAAAGTGCGCTTACCACACTGATGTGATGTCCCTACATTTTTACAGTGTTCACCAATATTTTAATGGGGCAGAGTCCATCTCGCAATAATTGAAAGACAGGAAAAGTCAAAAGCGGGACAATATTTCAGCAGTGACTTAATTTAGGTTTCTGACGTCATCAACAACAACATTGTCCCGGGGTCTAAAGGCTTTTAGCAGGAATGTGTCCCTGCAGAAGGAGAATTAGTCAAAACTAGAGAGAAAGAATTAGTCAAAAGTGCCCGCTATGACTCAGCTTTGAGGTAGCAAGTCTGACTGACCCAGTGCATTATTACGCAGTGATTAATTAAATGAACCCATTACCTAATTGTTGAAATAATTTAAAATAGTTTTTCATTTAATATTACTTGTCAAAGGCAAATCAAAATCATTACACTACATATTTGGTAAATAATAATTCTTTACAATATTAAAGCAATAACCCAACATTGCTATACCAGCACCATGATGAATACTCCAAATGGCAATATAAGGTCAAATACAACTCATGTTTGTTTGTTTGCCATTTCCAAACCCATCCCAAAAAATTACAATGTAATGTTGAAAAATAATCACAAAAACAATCACATTCTTTCAAAAAATTAATAAGAGAAGGAAAAGAAACCAATTGACATTCTGTAAACTTTCGCATATTCATGCAAAATCTCGTTTTTCATTATCTAAACTTTCATTTATATCAAGAATACAAATCAAAATTTTTAATACCTGGGTTTGGGAACAGTAAACAAAGATTTAAATGACCTAATTGTAATAATTTTACTATACATAAACATTCATGATTGTTTTTATTTTAGTTCGGCACAGAGGACAAACGCGTCTGTCCCGTAATCTAGTTCGGGCAATCTGATTGCCACAATCTACACACAGGCACATATGTCTACATGGTAAAATCAACACTGACTTATTTCTGTCTTGGCAAACCACACACACTCGTTTCTCTTTCTCTGATTCCATCACGCGTTCAATATCGCTTGGTGACATGTCTTTCACGAACCGAGCAGGTGTATTGGATCTGCGAAGTTCGTAGTTACCCCCGTCGGTGTCCGGCAATTCAATATTTATATCACTCAACTCACTCTCACTCGCAGCCAAACTCTCATTGTCGGATGAATCTAGCTCTAGTTCTTCGTCAGAATCTGATATATCATCATCGTCATCTTCACCATCACCATCACTTTCGTCAGACTCGTCAGTATATTCATCATAATCTCGAGTCACTTCAAAATAATCATCATCGGAAAATTCTGCCATTCTACCATCATTTACAACATCTCCAAATTCCATATCTTCATCCAAGTCATCATTGGGAACGCTTGATGCAAAAATTCGAAACAGTGGAAACGTCAATCCCCTTGAACACATGTGGTTGACAACATTTGCTACTATTATACACATCAAACATGAAACAATTACTCCAATATATGCCTCTTTCGGCATGTTCATAATGTAATCTGAAACAAAATAATAGCTGCAATCAAAAATATATCTGCAGCAATCTCTGACAAGATTGTCTATACTGTATATCAAAAAGCAAATCTGTTCATAACTCCACACAAAACCATTGTATAAAAATTCTGCGACAATCTTTGCAAGCTGTCCAATTATTGCAAAACCACCAACAATGGAATCTGTAAACTCTTTCAAAGAAATAACAAAGTATTTCCAAGTGCCAACGCCATTCTCCGCCAAGTTTTGTCCAGATATCTGTAAGGTTTCTGCTGTCCATTTGCCACCAGTCCATAGAAAATATAATAGACATTCGACTGAATGAAACACCAAGTCTAAAAAACTGAAAAATAACAGAAGCAGTTTCCAGAACAGATACAAGAGAGCTGCAGCAAAATTCATGAGCTCCATGATGAAGTCAATGATACAGGTTATAATTGTGTAGAACATGACGTATAATAAATTCATCATTGCTGTTCCAGCGCTGAGTAAGTTCAACAAAAAACGTAGTATCACCGACACAGCATCATGGTTCACCTCGAGTACAATTCCAAGTATGGTCCGCACATACACGAAACATTCTGTGATTCCAGTTAAAATACTGGACAATGTGTCAATTACAATATCTATTGTACTCATATTGATAATAACCGAAGTGACCAGTAGTAAAACTAGTATACTTATGAACAAAGATAATAAAAATGCTCATCTTTCCTAATGGTCAGTTGATGGTTCACAGATTCTCATTAAAATCCTTTTAACAGCGAATCTGTTTTGTTAAATTTTGACAATTTCGTTTCCACGATGATTTCTATCATAACGAGTCTGATCAGAACACATCCGTCATTCGGCACAGATTTAATTAACGACGGATGGGAAATAAATCATCGGCCTTGAGTTTGGGCTATTACTCCGTCGAACGGTAGCTCTGACGTGTGTAGCTGGAGGTTTTCTCATAAGCAGTCAACTGAAGTGAAAATGTAAACTCGTGGATTCAGTAGTGCAGTGAACAGCAGCTCGAAACTTTTGGAAGAGTATTTAAGAAACACTTTTTCAACACGAAAATGATAAAAAAGTAAAACAACAAGGGTATTCCGAATATCTTTCACCAAGGCGCTTAAAATTCTTTTTGAAAGCGTTTCATGAATGCAGACTATTTTAAAAAGTTCACATTCCGGTCACTTCCTTGGTGTTTTTCCGCCCCAGTTGTTATAGCGGTATAACCTGGCCTCACTCTCGAGCAAAGTTCGCTTTATGTGCGTGTGTTTTGTATGTAAAGACTTGAAATAAGTTTTAGGATAAATCTGTTTTTATGTACAAAAATGTGCGTGTGTATGTGAGCCTGCGATGGGATGCAGGGTGGGTATTCACGGATGAATTTTCCCAAACAAGTTCTTAAAATGCCAGCGACATATAAACACTTAAGTCACTGTTAATACGTAGGATGTAGAGGCCGGTTTACTCAGCGTTCATAGAGAATTCACATGTATTTAATATTGAGTTGAATTCCGGAGGGCGGGCCTCAAGGTGATTAACAAGAGAGCGTACACAGATTTTTAACGAGGTACTGAACTACTCAAGGAAATTAAATTTCACAATTTTATGAGCTATTGAACTACTTGAGGAAATTAAAAAAATGTCCTATTTGGTTTTAAATATGTTGTTTTAGCCAGGTAATTAAAATTACACGTGCATATTTCTCTGATTTATCTATAAACCAGTAATATAATTTCTAAACAAAAAAGGAATAAAAGTTGTTCGACAATGGCTCATACAGACTCGGACCACAGACGTATAACTTCACTTACTGGATATAAGTCCTTGAATTTCGGCTGATATTCGAAAATTAACACAAAAAAGTAAATTATCACTTTTATTTCACTTTGAAATCTAAAAAATTGGCATGTAAGAAAAGGGCAATTATTTTATTACATTTTTGTAAAGCGGGAATGTCCGTTGACAAAACGAGGTTAGATCTCCTACGTACGCCGTCTTCAAATGTGTTTTGTTTGTAATACGAGCATGGGCATAGAGAGAGTGTTCCGGTGTGTATCTATATATTACCACGAGCCCGTATTGCAATATAGATACATGTATCTATTCGAATATGACAAAGTTATATATTGTAAAGGGATTTCCTAAACTGGCCTACGACATATTTTGTGACATATCAAATGAGTCACGTGATTTCATTTTGATTGTGATCAGCCCTGGAACAACAATGGGAAGAAACCTGGCAGATGAGACTCCACCCAGCCAAATGTACTGTCATTCGCATTGCTCCACACAGCCGAAAGAAAGCCATCAGCACAGAGTATTGCCTCCAAGGGCAACAACTGGACGTTGTTGAAGCCAGCAAGTACCTTGATGTGACGATTACCAACTCACTTTCATGGGACACACACGTGAACAAAATTGCCAGCAAAGCCAGCCGTACTGTTGGCTTCCTCCATAGGAACCTTAGAGAGTGCACGCCAACAGTCAAGGAAGCCTCCTACAAAGCCATAGTACGGCCCATAATGGAAAACGCCCCAACCGTTTGGGACCCCCACACCAAATCCAATATCCAAACCCCCGAACAGGTTCAGAGAAGAGCAGCCCGATACGTCTTCAACGACTATTCTACCAAGACCACAGGATGTGCCACCAATATGATGTCAGACCTTGGTGGGGGAGTCCTTTGAATGTCGCCGAAGACGCAGCAGACTAACTATGATGTTCAAGATGCAGAACAACCTTGTAGACATCCCCTCAGACAGGTACCTCCAGCGCAGCAACACCCGCACTCAAGGGTTCACACCCGCACACAGGTTCTTCCAAGAACGCATCAACGATGCTACCTACGCCAACTCCTTCTACCAAAGGACGATAAGAGAGTGGAACTGTCTCCCCACTAGCGTAGTGACAGCTACAACCCAGGAAGCCTTCAGAAGTCTCCTTGCGGAGTGACCTGACCACAGATCACCAAACAGGACAGTATTGTACATAGTTTTATCTATAAATTTTATTATTTTAACTTGGAGACTGCAGGCCATCACGCAGATGTTCTTTGAGAGCCCAGCTCAGTATAGGGAGAAGAAGAAGAAGACCAATCCTATTGGTTACATATCATGACATTTTGTTTGTCTTAGAAAGCGTTTGAATGACGAGATGAAGGTGCGTAGAGTTAATTTTAAACTTTACCAATGGTTTAAAGGGAGTATATTAGCGGAAAGCGCTATAAATGTTTTAAAAAATAAAATGATTATAAAAATGGATAAAAAGCATCTCATTATCCAAAAATCCAAATGGTTTTGAATGTCAAATTCCCCAACAACTTGACAAAATCGATATTTGAATTGGGAGTGGTAAACTGAAAATGAAATTCCCATTCTAAAAATAGACAGCTCTTAAATAATGTTCGACGACCTTTCAGCATCATTCGTACCTTTTCTAAGATGAAACAATGTTTACCACGTGTAAACCCGTATGACGGACCAAATTGAAATTAAAATGAAATTAGTGACTCATATGATATGTCAAAAAATAGGTCGCAATTCTAGGCGGGAAATCTATTTTAGTCTAGCTTAGGCGTGTAGCCCAAGTTAGGGAATCCCTTTTCAATCTATTATTTTGGCATGTTAAAATAGATATCTTTTTGGCAATATGGGATTCAGTGAGTTTAAATAGGCATGGTACATAAAAATACTTAGGGAATAAATGTATTTTAAAAGTTTGAAATATCTTGATATATTCCCTTTAACATTTGTTTATATATCATGCATATATACACTCACTGGCCCCGTATTGCCAAAAGGATATTTATTTAAACATCCCAAACTAATATATATATATATATGAACTGAAAAGTAATTTCCTAACATGGGCTGCGCGCCTAGGTTACACTTAAAATATATTTTCAGCTTAAAGATGCACCATATTTTACGTTTTAAATGGGTTACATGATTTCATTTTTATTTTAATTTGATCGGTTTTAAAGGTCACTCGACGGGAAGATCGTCAAGCAATGTTTAACTGCTGTCAAGTTTAAGAATGGGGATTTCATTTACTCTGATTTAAATATCGATTTTGTCACATGGATTTGACATACCAATCCATATCATTCGAATTTTATTTATTATGATAATGTGATGCTTTTTATTCATTTTAAAAATTATTTTTATTTTTTAAGATATTTATAGCGTGGTTTCCTTATATACTCCCATTAATTACCTAAGTGACTTTGTTTATATGTCTCTGACTTTACTACTCAAATTTAAATATCATTTATGTCTCGTTGTCATGGGTTTTGTGTCCAAATGATTTAGAATGAAAATTTGATGCTTTAAATTCATTTTAAAAGCAATTTTATTTTTTTCGACATTTGTAGCGATTTATTTTTCAGAAACACTGCCTTTAAAGATGTATTTTAATTTTACACAAAGTTGAACATTTCAGGTTAGCTGCAATTTCATTCTTAAATTCTTTTGTCTAAAAACTCCAAATGTCGGAAACGAAACTGCCCGCGACGATGTGCATTCACTTGTGGATTTACAACATACGCAATGGACTTCACCTTGACTGCATGTCCAGGACCCACCAAATGTACAAATGAAGCCAGTTTCACCGGTTATTGCTCGTCCCGGGATTCTAGGCTGAAAACGAAGTATACCGAGTTTTAGTGTGTGTGTGTTTTTGACAAAACGAAAGTGTTTTTGACAAAACGAAAACAGAGACAAAAAAAATAATTGATTTACTGGTGTAAACTATTTATTAATGATGACATAAACTGTCAATATTTTTAATTGATTTCTTAATATAGATATCTTATGTTCTAAATGTAGCCATAAATCACCTATATGTTTTCGTTCAAATTTTTATATCAACTTTATTTACCCCCAAAAAAACAAAACAAACTATTACCACATATCTAAATTTAACAAATACACCTGTCGTTCTGGTGTCCTGCCAGGTGTAATAACCTAGCGAAGATCACGAGAAAATGGCGTTGATTTCATCAGTTTAATGTAGAGGTTCCTGACCATTTCGAAGACTAAATACATGCATATATAAAAGCTTGTATCGGAACAGGAACAATAACTGCATGTCGGACCACGGCCATGATGATACTTCGAAAAACTGACTTGTGAATCTCTGAATTATTGAAAACGTTTCTGGTGATTTTTGTACATTTTGATAATATGGAAAAAAAAGTTACCACTCTCAGTGTATCGCATGGACATAGGCTCCTTAAAAGTGATTAACTCTTCTAATACACTGTAGTTGTATAATGCCAAACCTCTATTGGGGACCTAGACATGCCTCGTCATACTGAAAGATAGAAAAATAAATTTAAAATTATTGAATAAACATGTTGTTCTTTATTATTGCAGGGTTCTGCCTGTTTTATGCATTCGGATCTTTGGCAATCCTACCAGGGCTGGTTTTCTCATTTCCAGCAATAATAACATTTCTCATTGATATAACAATGTCTTTACTGTGTTTCTATGGAAACGTTTTTGTGTTCATAGTGACTGTGACTGTGGATTTCTTAGGAGCCTTGTTACATGTTGCCAGTCACATCTTTCCAGTTGTGTGGCACCTACTGAAGCCATTAGTTGTGTCGATATTCAGATTTGTGACTGTACAATGCGGGAACTTTCTACGACATCAGACAGAGGCGTTCCTGGTGGGCTGGGGCATCTTTATGGGAACTATGTATTTGTATATCAACCGTTTCAGACATTTTTTCAATTCTGAAATCATGAATGAGAGGAATAGACATCGTCATCGTCGTAGATATAACGAAAATTACAATCAAAATGAGACTGCAAATGCTGAAGACAATACAAATGCAGCAAATAATAATAGACGAAATGGAAATAATTTCAATGCAAATAACAGAAACAGAGAACAAGACGGAGGAACTTATGACAACACAGGACATAGATATGAATCAGAAAACAATTCTCAAAATGAAGAAAGATTGAGAAGACTGTATCCAGTTGTACCATCAGCTCCTGCTCTTCCAGACGAGGAGTTTAGAAGAGATGACAATGACATTGATGGACGGACATGTGTAGTTTGTTTTGAACGGGATAGAGGAATAGCTGTGTTTCCATGTGGACACACCCATCTGTGCATGATATGTACACGGCAGATAATGAGACGGACTCAGCTGTGCCCACTGTGTCAACAGAGGATATTAGAGTTTAGACAAGTGTTCGTATAAAATAATGAATGTTCATATCATTGGTTTCTTTGTGAGAGTAAGATAATGGCATACATAAACAAATTATTGTTTCAGTATTTTTTCATTATGTTTGTTTCATTGAATTATCGAGGTTTCGTGCCACTACAATTTCGTACTACTACATGTACAATTTTGTATCAAATTAAGAGGTTTTGTGCCACACATAGATTAATGCATAAACTTTAGGCCATTCTTAAAGAAATATTTGTTTGCTATGCTCCGACCCAGTATTTTTCATGTGGATAGGAAGGTAGCTAAATTAATTATTTTATTTGCCAGATTTTGATTTTGCATAGTCACTTAAAAGAATAACGAACAGAAATCATGAAAAAAAATTAAACTCTTTGAAAGGCAATTGAGTAGGTAGAAGTACTGCAAACAAGTTTTTTTGTTGTTTTTTTTTAAGGACAGCCTTATAGTGTATCACACCAATATCAGTTGTCACAATCAAATAATAATTAATTATGATGGTATTTGTTTGTTGTGTGATTGGATCGGATTATTATTATTTGGGGTTAAACTTACAGGTCTGTAATACCAATTGTTGTCTAACATTTTACTTTACATGTTTTAATGGATTTGAATGGCTTAGCTGCTTGTAACGAATGTGTTAAATATATGGTTTTTCTCCTTTTTTTTATTGAATCATATATATCAAATTATTTCTTTTAATTCAATAATTTTTAATTATTTCCATCATATATATCAGTATTACAATCTAATTTCTATACATGTACAGGAAATAATTTTTTACAAGGGGACACATGTTACTATTGTATTTAAAGGCTCATTAAACTTACAAAAGGGTCATTTTTAGTTGTAAGTCATGTTTGTTTGATCACTGAGAAACTTTGCAAACAAAAAATAAATATAAAGCACATTATTAGTACATGAGTAAGAGCAGGTTTTGTTTACAAATTAATGTTCATCTCCTTTTGATAGACCCCTTCGGCAGAAAACGGGGAGATACGAAGCTTGTTTGGAAATGCATCAGGTCGGTAATATATGATCAAGTCACTTCAAAGAGAAACATAGTATGGGAAACTGTAGGGGATGCAGTTAGAAATTATAAAAATGCTTGAGGTTAGATAGTTTTTAAGAACATCCCTTTTATTCCCCTCAGTGAATTAATGAACTGGAACCAACAAGCTAATTTATTGCATGGAAGTGACGAATCGTTCATATAAAATTAAAAAGAAAATTAAACCTTTTATAACTGTAAAAAAACAAAAACTCTTGGTAGCCTCACAATAAGTCGATTGTGACATAATAGTGTGTGTGATAGAATCGAGCGTATATGTGAGGGTGAGCAAGAGTTACCAGACCAAACTAGTATTCGGTACTCCTCGTTTCTCAGTGCATATAAATAATATAATGCTTACTATACTCGATACAGTTTTATTGCAGACATCAGTGTTTTTTTATTTTTTTTAAAAAAGTAAACCCAATAATGATGCATAATGTAAGTGAAGCCATAACTTTTCTAATCTTGTTAATGAACCCCTTATCTAATGGTCTTAATCCGCACACTACTACTACAGTTTGCTTATTTTAAAAATAGTACATCCTTAATATATAACACTTCATAATGGCCCAACTGTGTAATAAAAAATCTTCTTGTTTTCTACCATTGTAATGTTATGATGGTCATAAAGTGATGTATTTCTATTTTCTTCTTTGCCATATCTGAGAATCTGGATAATGTGCTCATTAAAATACATGTAAGCATTTGTGTACTTCCAAACATTGGCAGAGGTCAGAGGAACAGCCGAGTAATTACAAAAATGTAAACAAAAGCTTGGTCCGCTTGTCTAAGAAATACACATTTTGATTGAAGTTATTTAGTTTCTTGCTTTTTTTAAAACAGTCACTAAGGGGTCTACATGAATGGTTTTAGCAAAACTATTAACATATTTAATTGCAAGCATTTTTGTTATTATAAAAAATTGTGCATTTCGTAAGTTTAATGAGGCTTTAAACAAGTAGAATTATAAACACTGTATATTTCATGTATGGTACAAATCCTCCTTAAGTAGTGTGAAATGGTTGTCGTACGAAACAACCAACAACCATTTCATTCTATAGTCAATTTCATCACCCCCTTGAGCTATGTTTGTCTGCATAAGTTGGTTTCAAATATCAACTTGATGAATTTATTTGACTGATCTACCAGCCAGATAAAAAAGTGTGAATGTAACTCAATGTTATCTTTCAACTTCACCTGTACTAGGAATTACAGTTAAAAAGAAAAAGAAAACGTTGGAAAAAGTGTACTTTACTAACCAGTGCTTTTCTCGGAGTGATCAATGTAAAATATTTGTGCTTAATGTCATCTATCATGGTCTCTTAATGGAGTTAATAGTTAAACACAGGTTAAATTGTTGATATACATGATGTATTAATAATTTAAATTACACTTCACAAAACTGTATTGAAAGCAAGAAGTATATCTGTTTTCAAAAGAGAGTTGAGAGACATTGATTTATTGTTTTTATATTTTGATATATATATTTTTCATTGTTGCAGCTGATATGATAATAAATAATTGCTTATGACAACTGTATCTTATTGACTTATCCTACAAGTCCAATTTTCACTTAAACATCTCTACTTGAGATTTTCCTCAACTCAAAATTTTCTAATGCTGCTACTTCTTTTATGCTGTTTATTAAATTTATTTTGCATGTCAGATATCTTAAAGCAATGGGTAAAGATTTGTTCTCATTTCAGTTATGTGTGTTCATTTAATATATTATCAATTCAAGTAATCATTTAAAGAAATTGAGATTTTTTGAGTTGAGAAAAATCTCAGCTTGAAATGTGTAATGAAACCAGACCCAGTGTATTATTGTGAGTGACTGGCTAGTGGTAGAGCAGTAAACCCATGATTGCAGGGTCAGGGGTTTGATCCTCTGCCACCGCTTAGTGTGGTGTCCTTGAGCAAAACACTTCATCAGATATGTATATCCTTAGTACTGGTTCTACCCAGAAAGATTTTGAGCATGATTTGTCAAAGATGTAAGAACTTGTTTCACAAATGAAGTAAAATAAACAAGTTTTAACTACAGTGATTACACTGGAGCATGCTTGATACAGCAAACCAGTGGACGAGTGATCTAAGGTCCCATCTCAAGATCACTTACCTCTGACCGATAAGGTCGTAGGTTCGAGTCCCGCTCAATGCAAAAATTTTATGTGAGAAAGTTTCTAGTTATTTGTGGAAGGATGGTGGTTCTACTCAGTCTGAATCAGTTTGAGGTCTTCCTCCACCAGCAAAACTGGATATGCCATATATAACCTGAAATGTGTTGAAAATGACATTAAACCTCATTCAAAATAAGTAATAATGAGTAACAAGGGAAATCATTATCAACAACAGTCAATTATTTTCATGTTAACTTATAAACATACAAATGTCAAACATATTACTCTATCTACTGTTCACGAGACAGACCGGTTAGCTCAGTTCGGTAGCGAATCTAACTATGTGTTCAAATCCCCACCTGGCCACAGTCTCCGTGATGTACAACATTGCATCTCATTGTCATTGATCTCTCACTGCTGATTCAAGTGGGAAAGTTATCAGTTACTTGAGGAGATGGGTGTGCTCAAGTACTGGTTAATCATCCAGAATCTCAGGAAAAGTGGTTAGGTTATTGATTATCTCTTAGCCCTTGATAAAATGATGACAAATATTCAAACAAACTGTCTACTGAACAGAAGGCTCAATGCAAGGTTTTATGATCACATGACGTGTGCTTGGCCATCTGTCTGTACATGAATCAGAATTGCATGTACTTCTTAATATTGTCGCCATAGTAGCATTGTCATTGTTGACATGTCTGTTTCATTATTTAATCATGTGTTCACTTCAACACCTGCAATTTTAATTTGATCCTCGCCAAACTTGCACTGTAGTTATATAACCATAATATATTGGACAAGCTCTTGAATTGGTCAAATTGTATTATCAATGCCAAAGTTATTGCCCTTGAACAACAAGTGCAATATTTGACCATCTTGCACTCATGCACCCGCATTTGTAATGTGATCCTCACCAAACTTACACAGGTATTGTATTACTAGTATATAATTATACATATTGGACAAGTTGTTGAACTAGCAAAATTGGATAAGAAATGTCAGAGTTATGACCCTTGAATAATCAATATTTGCTTTATTTCACATTATTTGATAAATAGTATAGGAGTTATGGCTCTTGAACCTTTAAAATATTTTATTTGGCATTGTGTGCGGTCTGGCGCTCGCAGTTTTAATTTGAGTATCACCAAATTTATACAGTACTTATATTACCAAAATATGTTGGCCGAGATATTGAACTAGCCAGATTGGTTTAATATGTTGGAGTTATGGCTCTTGCATCATCAACTATTGCATCATTTGGCCGTTTATGTTGGCTCTATTATATGCAGTTTTCACTTGGTCTACATCGAAACTTGCACAGTTTTAGTGTAACAATAATATTAATAATTATCTTTGACAAATTTTTTGAAACTGGCCAAATAAAGATCGAGCTACCAGATTACATAGACATATTTTATTAAGTAATAATCTGGCCCAAAATACAACATATAAATACATCATATAGAGTGACACAAATTGAATATTATACATTTATACAAGTCAATATTACAGTTGTTGTATGGTGTTTAGCGTCGCTTTCAACAATTTTTCAGTGATATCGCGACTGTGTCTACTTGAGTATGAATGAATGGTGTTTTACGGCACATCGACAAATAAATAGGTCATACTTGAGACAGTATTCTAAACGCTGTCACACTGGAGTATCATGATGCAGACACATGGTATGATACCCCACCCAGTCACATTATACTGACACTGAGCCAACCAGACCTAGAACTCTCCTCTAAATGCTGAGTGTAAAGCGAGGAAGCTTCTAGTACCATTTTTAAAGTCTTTGGTATGACCCAGCCAGGGATCGAACCCACGACCTTCCGCATGCGAGGCAGACGCTATACCACTAGACCACGCCGCGGTCCAATATTACAGAATTCGCATATTAAAGTGAATACAAGCTAATAACATGCCACATTAATTCAAAAATAATAACATTTGTGTTAGATAATTTCAGGTTTAAGCATTAAAATAAATGTAGCTTTATATAAATCCAAAATTAAGACTACAATGAACAAGAATATTAAACCGTATCATGAATTATGATATTCAAAACAAGATCTATATAATACTTTATAAATAAATAATACATTAGGTACATGTAGTTTACTTGGCAAATCTAGAATTTCTCTTCTTCTTGTAAAAGCATTAAAAAGATATCTAGCAATACTGACAATACTTTTCTCATCTTTTAAGCTTAATACTATGTAAAACATGATTCTGAATAAAGATGAGATTTAAAATGTTTATAATGCAGAGATTTAGGGGAATCTTTTAAACCTGCTATCCATCTTTGTAAATAGCAGTCTTCAATGCGTGTTTTAAATAAATGAATAAAATTTGCGTCATTTCCAACATCTTGGGCAAGCCAAGCATATCCAAATCCATATGTAAAAAGTAATTCTCTAATATGACTTGCCCAAGTTCTTCTGCCTGCTTCATCTATTTGTTTTAGCATTTTATAACATTGTTTTGGGTATTTATGGTTTTCCATACGTATAGTTCTTAGCCAAAACTTAACACAGTTAGCCAAAACTTAACACAGTTTGGAATATGTGTTATACATAAGGGTAATCTTCCGCATTCTCCTAGTGCTAAAATATCCGATGTATTTTGTGATAAATTACAATATTATTTACAGAATTTGATTTGCACTTTTTCAGTTTTTTCAACATACTTGTATCCCCAAATTTCAGAGCCATAACAAAGTATAGGTTAGACCATGGCATCAAATGCTTCAAACATATCTACTGAATTTAAATGCCCAAATTTACGTTGAAATCTAAATATACAGACAACAGACTTAATACCTTGCAATGCTAACATTTCTTGCATTTTTGACCATAGCAATTTTGGCTTGAAATAAACACCTAAATATTTATAAAATTTGACAACATCTATAATATCCCCATAATAAGTCCATTTTTCTGTAAGCTTGACGATGCCTCCATTTCTAAAAACAACAATTTTTGATTTATCGAGATTAATTTTCATATCAACAGATGCACATAATTGTTCAATATAATTAATATGTCTTTGAAGATGTACAACAGTATCTGAGAAACTTGAACGTTAGTTATATATCTAAACTGACAAAATTTAAATGTCTGAGGAATGGCCCTTGCAATATCAAAAGACATCTTGAATTGCATTGTCTCCTCTACCACAGGTGAGCGATTTAAGGTCAGTGTGGTCTTCTTGCTTTGAACTGACAATAAAAACTGTGTCGTAATTCTGACCATTTAACAACCACAAATTCCTTTAACATAGCTTGGAAGCATTTTTACTCCTGCGCTATCATTGGATCATAACCGAGCGTACATCGTAGTTTATCTTGGACAAACTATTGAAGAGGACAAATGAATACATTCTGGTCAAGTTGTGACCCTCGATTCATAAGAAATGGTATTGGGCGTTTGTTTTTTTTGTATTACCAGTACTTAGACAAAAGATACATAATTGAACCATTTGCATCATAGTTGTCGAGTTCTGTCGCCGCAATCACAAATTCCTTCATTTTGTTTTACATGTCTGTCCTCTAGCTCTGACATTTCAACTTAGATCTTTACCAAACCCTAGAAGCATTGTTAATTTAGCTCATTCAGATCGCCCTGTGTGGGTTTGAAAAATGAGTTGACCGTTGGATTTTGAGCAATTTTGTTTAAACTGGCACAACTGTAAATTAAACATTCGAGTTATGACCCCTGAATTGTGAAAAAATGCTTCATCTGATTTTACGTATGTGAATTTAAGCATTACATTAAACACGACTTCTCCCACAACAGAGGATCATAATGATATTTACGACTGACATTATCTCAATTTAGCCGAGCTTTATGCCAAGCCCTGATTGTGTCTGCGTGGTCAAGACTTTGATCGCACCAAAATGATCATATGCCACAGGGACTACTTTTTATTCCTCGTATTTATTTTTCTCATGTTCTTTTTTTTTACATATACAGTCAATACTGTGTAAGCGGTCACCTCTGTTAAGCAGCACACAGTCTTAAGCAACCATGTTTTCAATTTCCCAGTTCAATGCTTTCAAAGTAAATTAACCTGTATTAAGCAACAACCTGTCTTAAAAGGCCACTTTTGCTCCTACCATTGACAGGCTACTTAAGTTCGGTTTGGTATGGCAAGAAACCAATCAGAAAAATATTATAGACATTATGTTGTCTACAATAATAGCAATCAAATCCGGAAGGCTATCAGTATTTGTGCTCCTTTGATTTTTCTTCGTGAATTAAAAGAGACATTGGTATCATATGACTTGAAGAAACAAGAAATCCGGTGTGATTGTTTATAGCAACATGTTTTCAGAAATTTAGATTGAATTTTGGTCTAAACACAGTGGTAGATCTATTCGTGATTGTTTTAATAAGCCTACTTCTGGGAAAATATCATAAGGTATGTTTGCTTATTACCCAACATCTGAAGATTTGTTAAAAAGAAGGTCAATCTGAACACTATTTGACCATTACAGTCTATGTTCTAACTTTTGAACTTAGTCGGAAATGATCGAGCACCAATCGGATTGGTTACGATATACAATCGGAATCTTCAGATATACTCGTATGGTTGTTGTAGATTTTAAAACAAATTGCGATAAAGTACACATTTTTCCTATCCGATTCCAAAATCCATATCACAGAAGCAGTTAGGCAATGCTCAAAAATTGTTTTTTTGCTGCGCTCCGGCCTAGTATTTTTCATGTGGGTAAAGTAGGTAATTTTTTTTTGCTAAGATTTTGATTTTTTGTAGTCGTTTTTAATAAAAATGGACAGAAATTATGAAAAAAAATTCAATGCTTTGAAAGTCAATAAAAAATGTTGGGTAGCTACAATTTTGAGTGAGCAGGTAGGAGCACAGCAAAAAAATTTTTAAGGATGGCCTTAAAGATATGTTTCGTAATAAAAAAAGTTCATAACGTAACTATATCTATAATAGTCATTTTTAAGATTTATTCTGAAAATATCAGGAATGCTCTTTGTGATATTTTGGTCCTTTGAAAATACTATCTATGAACAATTAACGTAACGTAATTGGTGTTAAATATGCAAACACGAAGACTATAAAATATAACAAAATATTTTATTAAATACATTTTAGATTGGCAATATATATAATATACACAGTCAAAATATATTATTTGTATAAACAATTAAGAACGTATATCTTTGGTGTAAAACTTTTTGTCAGATACGGCAACTTCACGTAACAGGTTCATGTTTCGCCAACATTTTCCGACACGTTTCAGAACAAGGTTCGTGACTCCCGGTTTTTTCTGCCGAAGGTGTTTATCGGAAAGAGAGAAGATTTCTTTGTACACAAAACCCGTTCTTAACTATGTACCAATAATGTGCTTTATAATTATTTTGGCGTTTACAAAGTTTTTCAATGATCAATTAAACATGTAATTGTATCATCTAGGAAGAGTAAAACTGACTTAAATTAAATATAATAACGACTGATTCGAAAGTTTCTAAATATTAAAACACTTTACTTTGACTGGTTACTTTAATAATGTTATAGCAATATCAATAAAACCAAATGCAGTTGTTTAGGAGCTTTGATTATATTGTTTAAGTGTAAAGTTGACTTTTTAAGTATATACTTAAATATGTTGATGAAACAGAAGCCCAGTATACATTTCGGTCATTAATAAGGCACACGTGTCATTGAGATCAGAGGTATAGTCCCAGGTATTGCCAGTGATTTAATTATAAGAGTAAGATATCAGACATGAACTTCATTAAATAAAAGTAAGATATCAGAATTTTGCAAAAAAAACATTTTTTGTTTTCAACCCGTAATAATTTAAATTCATAAGAAAATATTGAATAATTGGTAACTGGAATAGTCAACATATTACCAGCTTTACTTTTGTACCAAAATTATTAAATTCAGACAAAAGTGCACAGAGTTGTTATTATTAAACAAATACTAAAGAAAATACTAAACAGATATAAAAGTATTATTTTCAAGTTTAAACTCGTTAGAATGTTTTATAGACCAGTTTTAAATGGCTACAGTTTTGGTAAAAAACAATGTTACTTTTATAAATGTTAATTAAATCATGTTTTGTATGTTTGATCTAGAAATTCTATGAATAATATATCAGTTCCATTTCATGGTTTATGACATTTTGATTGTTAAGAACATGTGTTAGACAAAAGCCTGTACAGTTTACTTCTCACTTAAATCTGTATACTGTATCTGTATACTGTATCTGTACACTGTATCTGTACACTGTATCTGTACACTGTAAATGTATACTGTATCTGTACACTGTATATGTACACTGTATCTGTATATTGTATCTGTACACTGTATCTGTACATTGTATCTGTATAATGTATCTGTATAATGTATCTGTACACTGTATCTGTACACTGTATCTGTACACTGTGTCTATACATTGTATCTGTATTATGTATCTGTATAATGTATCTGTACACTGTATCTCTACACTGTATCTGTATAATGTATTTGTACACTGTATCTGTACACTGTATCTGTATAATGTATCTGTACACTGTATCTGTATACTGAACCTGTACACATTATCATCCAGAACATCTAGAACTATAGGTACTATCTAAATTTTAGCAGTGTATGTTGAATTGATGTTAGCCTCCCATTCTCTGTAATTAATTAATAATTGATTGACTATTTATCGTCATTTTATGCCATCGAAGGGCTAACAGACAATAATGTAACCTGGGATCCTGGATAATTAACCAGCACTCAAGCACATCTCATCTCCGCAAGTAACTGATAACTTTCCCACTTGAGTCAGCGGTGAAGTACGAATGATGATAAGAAGACACAATGTCGTATATCAACCATAACGCAGATTGTGACCGAGCGGGGATTCAAACTCAAGATCCCTGGATAAGTCAGACGTGCTACCAACTGAACTAATTGGTCCCGGCCGTAAATTAATTAAGTCACTGGACAGTATTTTTACGTTGACGTGTCCGTTTAAAAAATGACAGTGCACAATCAATGGATATCAGTATTAAGACAGTATTTTTATGTTGACGTCTCCGTTAAAAAAACTTTGCATAACCAAAGCATATCAATATTAGGTAGTATTTTTACATTGAAGTCTCCATTGAAAAAGTGTTCATAACCTATGCCGGAATATCCGATATTAGGCAGTATTTGTTACGTTGACGTAAAAACCAACAACGGCATGGTTACAAACGAAGGCTATATATAGACATGTCCATTAGTACATGCATACAAGTAACATTAAAATAGATAAGGCAAAATAACAAGTTAACAAACTAGTTACGGTCACGGCTTCGAACATAATCCGTATATAACAGAAACTGTGGAATTTTTAATAAAATGCACTTTTTTGAAAATAGATATAGATCTAGATCTTAACATCTGTTTCAGTTCATAAAAAAATCACATATCTGTTATGAATAATAAAATAACATTATTTAAAACAAGGACTTATATTTAATTCATTGTTCAAAATAACGAAAAACACTATTTGGTGGAGAAATGTCGACCTCCTTTGCGAGCGCCATATTTGTTTTGTGACATTTCGATATGGCAGCGCCCACAACCAACTTCTTATACAATAGCGTTAGGTGGCTTGTGCGACCAGCGACCGGCAACCTAACCAACTAGCACATTATGATTGATAAAAAAACACAATGGTGATGTCCAATTTACAGTCTCTGTGAACTACGCCCAGCATCTGTTAAGTTGGTTTCATACCTACAATGTAAAAATGTATATTATGCTTTATTGAATACAAATTAATTCATGTTTTAGCAGTCTATGGCATTTATAGCAAGTATCATGTTTTAAATATATTAACCAACCTACAATTCTTTTTTAAGAGAAGCTTTAAATTGTATTAAGAATTTGTTGTTGTCAAACCTTTTAAGATACCCCACCCCCGACAAACACACGCGAAAATTAGGAATAAATTGAACAATCAACACGGTAGGTTAAACCGGTAGGTTTACCTTGTATAGACAAGATAAGGTTTTATTAACTACATTTTAGCTTGGTTGAGAGAACATTTACCAAGTGTTTTGTTATATATTTTTGCTCGGTTGAGAGAACATGTTCCGAGTGTTTTGTTATATATTTTAGTCCGTTGAGAGAACATGTTCCGAGTGTTTTGTTATATATTTTAGCTCGGTTGAGAAAACATGTACCGAGTGTTTTGTTATATATTTCAGCTCGGTTGAGAGAACATGTACCGAGTGTTTTGTTATATATTTCAGCTCGGTTGAGAGAACATGTTCCGAGTGTTTTGTTATATATTTTAGCTCGGTTGAGAGAACATGTACCGAGTGTTTTGTTATATATTTCAGCTCGGTTGAGAGAACATGTACTGAGTGTTTTGTTATATATTTTGGCTCGGTTGAGAGAACATGTACCGAGTGTTTTGTTTTTGAGAGGCCATCAGATCAAGCTGGGGACTGAACCCACAACCTCTTACGTCACTATCCACTGCACTACCAACCTGCTCTTATACCTCCGCATTGGATACATTTTAGTGTAACTAGAGTAAATCACGGCCGTCTAGCTACAGTTTTAGAGTTAAGTTTTTAAGTATCTAAATATATACCAGGAGCCTGAATAGTATATCACATTGACAGCGAAACTGGAATCAAGCTAAGCCGGAATACCCGATATGTGTTGTATGTATTGTACAGTCGACTAAATAATATATACTTGCTGACTTCTGTTTCACCAATATTTTCTTAAATCTAAAGAAAACACACTTGAAAACTTAAGATTGAGTTTTGACTGGTTACTGAAGTAGTCTGTAATCAATGCTAGTGAAATCATATGCATTATTGCTTGAGCCAGTCTAATCTGATGATCACCTGGGTGCTTTTCTTAGATTTGAGCTGATTTTAAGTTCTTACACATGTTAGTGATACAGATGTCTATGAATCTCCTTGACAATATAGTAAGTGAGATAGTACGGCGTATTGTGAGGTGCAACGACATGGTGAGTAAGAAATAGTGCGTATTGTTCAATCGTAACATTGGAACAACATGTCTTCCATGAACAACATGGCTTCCACGAACAACATGTCTTCCATGAGTGTCTGCAATGCGTTACAACTATTTTGTTATACATTTGAATTATAGCTAAGATCTAAACAAGCAAAACCACAGGTGTTTTCATCATCAAATGATCTAAGGTGCTTTCTGAAGATCATAGTTTGCCCTTCATTGCCGAGGTCATGGGTTCGAGCCCATGACAGCTCATTCTATTTAAAACGATTACGTGAGAAAGTTGATGCCAGCAACTGGGGGCAGGACAGGTTTTTCCTTAGTCAACAAACTTGAATAACATACCTAGTTTTCAATATATCTGGAAATAGCATTTAACCCTATTTACTCCAACCCCACCTCTTCCACACGCACAGACATATAGAAAAAGTATAAGTAAAGCAATCATAAGTTAGTTATACTAGGCCTGGGTATATGGACATCCTTCTCCAATGAGTATATTTCCTGTTCCCTCTGTTCAAAGTTGTCCATTACACCTAATAATATCCAACTCTGCATCAGTCGTACGGAGGTGGGCCAATGATACTCAACATTACTGGCAGAAAACACAAACCTTGGAACAGACCGAACGCCACCACTGTCGCAAATGTCTGAAAATGGATTAAAATATTGAGAAACGTTTTATCTTTAACAAATGATCAATGGTGACGAGGTTCATATGTAAGTTTACGGCCTGGACAGTCAGATTAAGAGTAGTACATGTATATGGCCCGAAGCGAAGCTGAGTTCCATATAACTTACTAGGCTTGACTATAGAAGACGACACGTCAATATATGATGATGAAATATTTAAATAAAGCAGGAGGCAAAATATGTCCGTAAAGCAGACAATGGAATACGCCAATACAATAGGAGACAACGTACGCCCATGAAGCAGACGACGAAAAACGTTAATACAGCAGACAACGAAATACGTCAATACGCAGACGACGAAATACGTCAATACATCAGACGACGAAATACGTCAGTACAGAAGATGTCGAAATACGTCAATACGCAGACGACGAAATACATCAATACGCAGGCGACGAATAACGTCAGTACAGAAGATGTCGAAATATGTCAATACGCAGACGACGAAATACACCAATACGCAGACTACGAATTACGTCGGTACAGAAGATGTCGAAATACGTCACTACGCAGACGACGAAATACATCAATACGTAGACGACGATATACATCAGTACAGAAGATGTCGAAATAAGTCAATACGCAGACGATGAAATACGTCAGTACAGAAGATGTCGAAATACTTCAATACGCAGACGACGAAATACGTCAATACGCAGACGACGAAATACGTCAATACGCAGACGACGAAATACGTCAGTACAGAAGATGTCGAAATACGTCAATACAGCAGACGACGAAATACGTCAGTACAGAAGATGTCGAAATACGTCAATACGCAGACGACGAAATACGTCAATACGCAGACGACGAAATAGTTTTAGTTTAAACATATTTTATTGCATAATTCACATAGCAAACGGGTTGGGCCACAAGTTCTAGCAACATTAGTTACGGCCCTCCCCTTTCAATATACAAATAACATTAGAATCAAGATGGCAATTTTAACAATCAATAGGATGTAAACCAACAATAAAATTGAAGAGATAAATAAAGAAAAATAAATAAATAAGGTGAGAAAAAGAGAGAAAATACATAATATGTTTTCAAGTGCTGTCATAATATCGTTCCAATGCATTGAAGGGCTGCATAAAATTGGGCATGATGCCGAGAGTCAATTGTTGACAAAACGTTTTGTGTCTTTAATGTATTGTTGTACTTGTGTAAATATAAATGTATTTGTGTCACTGGTATATGTACTCTTACCAAATAATAACACTTGTGTACTTAAGGGATGAAAACGGCGTGTGGAACGAAAAAGACGAAGTCGTTCATCAGTATATATAGAACATTGCATAAAGTAGTCCTCGGCGTCTTCTTTTTCATTACCGCATCCGTCGCATCTTGCATCAAGTGTTAAAGAATTTAAAAATGTATCAAACTTAAGATGACTACATCCGTTTCTCAAACGAGCGTGGAAAACTGATAAAATTCGACTACCAGTTAGATAATACGATGGTACTATTTGCGTTTTAAAATACATGTTTGTTATATGAGTTTTAAAAATTGATAATGTCTCTGAGTTACGAATGTACTCGGGAAGTGTATTCCAAATAGATACGCATGACGGAATAAACGAATTTGCAAATAGTTGTGTTCTTGTGTTAAAAACAACATAATCGGAAGAATTTCGTAAGTTGTAAGGTGTATTTACTCCTACTGTTTCTGGAAAAAGAGAACATAAATAATCGGGTAGAATTCCTGTTTTAAGTTTATATGCAATAATATATTTTTGATATTTTCTTCTTTCTGATAGCGATAACCATCCGATTTCGGTGTATAACTTATACGTCAATACAGAAGACGACGAAATACGTCAATACGCAGACGACGAAATAAGTTAATACAAAAGACGAAGAAATAGGTCAATGCAGCGTATGACGAAATACGTAAATACAGCAGATGGCGAAATACGTCACTGAATAAAGAGACGACGAAATACGTCGATAAAGCAGAAGACGATACGCAATTACACATCACTGTAGCAGACAACGACACATCAGTGTAACAAACATGAAATGTAAGTGTAAGCCAGTGAAGCAAAGCAGACGACGGAATATGACGAAATATAAGTGTACATTCAATACAGCAGACAAGGAAACAGCTGTCCATGTTCGTCATGTAGGTGTAACATTTATATTTGGCAAGCAACTAGCAAATATTAGCATACCACCTACACTTTCAACTTATATGGCAATAGCAATTAAATGCTTCGAGTGCTTGAAGTCACATGGTACATAAAGTAGATCAGGCGCACAGACAGACACACAGAAACACAAATTCCCTACAAAATATCCTTTATGGCTCTCCAGATTATTCAAAACAGGCAAACGAAAATATTTTTCAGAAAAGTCCAGAAACTCAATTGTATCAACCAAGAGATTTGAATATTGTGTATATATTTACTGTGACAAACCTGCAATTGGGGTTGGTTGCTTGGAAACGGTCTTTCGAATTAGATGCGCAAATAGTGTTGTATTCTTACATTCGTTTTATACTTTCGGCCATCTCTATTTATTTTATTGTATCTTTATTCACTTATCTCTAACAAAATTAAAATGAACCAATGTATGAACATATTTTGACATCTCCATGGAGATGAATTTGCATCAGCTTTATCAAGCATGTTGTCATGTCCTTTCTACTTTGTATCTCTGTATTTATATACGTGAAATATAACAGAATAAATATTGTTTAAACCAATCTTGAATAATGTATATATACATGTATTCACATTGTTTTGTCACAGTTGTATGAAAATCAATGCAATTTTGCACAGAATAACATGCAGACGAAAAATAAATACCTACCAAAAAGAAAAGATGTAGCGAAAAACTTTTGGCAAAAGCGAGGGCCACAAACCCTAGAAATGTTGAAAAAGCTCCATGCCACACTGCCGGCCCCATATTGTTAAGTGCTTTTTGGGCCCGTTCTGAAATTAAATAGGCATTTTTTCAAATTTGGATAAAAACATCTCATTGTCTTAGTAACAAAAGTCGAATGGTTTGGTATGTAAAATCCACAAAAACGAGACAAAATCGATATTTAACTTGGAGTGGTAAACTTGAAACTTATTTAATACGTCACAAAAATGTGTTGCTATTTTAAAAGGGGAATCTATTTTAGTCTAACTTTGTCGCGTAGCCCAAATTAGGAAACCCCTTTTCAATATATCATGTTCAAAAATATATTCGTTAGTTGGCAATACGGGGTCAGTGAGTATATATAGACATGATATACATGTATAGGGAAAAAATGTTTGAAACAAAATTTAAAATTGTTAACCCCTCTGTTATATTCACTTTAAGAGTGATGTTTAATGGTAATTGTCAATATACACATTGAGCCCAGACAGATTTTGCAGATTATATTTTTTTCACTATGTTTTGGGAGCCCTATGGGAAATGCAATACTGGTTTGAGACGAAATTAGATACAAATAAGTACAAACCATCTTTGGTTCCCAGCACTGTCATGAACATATAGCCGATATGCGCGGAGAAGTCGACAGCCAGACCGATGGAGAAGGTCAGTAGTATCACCATGTTACCGTCCATACTGAAACCAATAAAGCTGAACGTGCCTCCCAAACCAACCTGAAAGGATTAATAAAATACTGCTAATTGACAGGTTATATCAGAGTGAGTGGGCGCCACAAAAATCTCAAGGAGTGGCGATATTAACAGATATATTTTTAATGGGTTTAATGCCATTATTAAAACATTTCAGCCTTATTTATGGCAAATTCAGTTTTATTGGTGGAGGAAGACCTCAGAATAAATCTGAATAACCATCGCCCTTCCGCAAGTAACTGGCAAGCTTTCTCACAGAAAGTTTTTGGAGCGAGCGAGACTCGAACCTGCGACGTTAGCGATGAGAGGTAAGTGATATTGAGACAGCGCCTAACTACTCTGCCACAGAGGACCCCTATAAACAGACCAGTAAAACGCCACTGGTTGATTACACATCGTCGTGAAATCGGAAAACTCTCATCAATTTCAAACTACCATATCATTTGCATTCATGACATTTAGTATGTTCTGTACATTTTGTCCAATTTATTTTACTTCAAGACGACTGTACAGGTGTGAACCCACTATTAATTTTTGTTCTTAATTCTATAGTAAATAATAAATTTTGAAGGCTTGTCATTTGAGATATATTTTTCTGTTCAGTGTGTATGCTGTTGACAAAGTGAAAGTGGACTTCCAAATTCATGTATTCATACCCCAAGTTCCAAGTATAAATTTTTTTTTTTAAATTCACAATTCAAACATGACAATGCTTTCAAATGTTCAAATTACATCAATAATGTCATTCAAATAAAAAATGAGCATTAAATTATGGAAAGTGCATTTTTTAAAATACAAGGATTATTTATAACCGCCAGTATGTGGAAACATTTCCTGTTTCCAATGGTGGTACTTTGCCTACATACCGTGACAAAAACAACGCAGACCAAGACGAGGAAACTCGTCCTGATGTCCACAATAAGCAGCAGGGTGACGACGAACACACAGACGCTTGCCAAAATGAAGTTCCGCAGTAGCTCTACATCGACGTACTGAAAACAGTTTGGAATATATTAATACGAGTATGTCCCAAAAGTAATAGGACGCATTTAGAAATATGCCTTTTAGTGTTTCGATCCAAACAAAACTTGGCATCGATAATTTTCAATATCTAAACTATAAGCATGCAAAATTTCAATATCGTACATTACCATTTAACATTGATTTTGTCAAGTCAAAATGTGTATGTTACAAAGTAGGGGGGAGATTGACGTTATTTGTGCGACGTCAAATTGACATTCATATGAGAGTCATTCTTTTTTCGAAGTATGAACCGCTGTGCATAAACACAATTTTTTTGTGTTACTGCACCCACTTCTGGTACATGTCACGATACTATGATGACTCATAGATCCTAACCACAGAATGTACACTCCGGCACAGTGGCCCGGAGGTACTGAAAAGCGCTTTTCACGAAGATCTGTCTGGAATCCCAGGAAAACCACACAAGATTTCGGTCGTCCAGATCGCTGATGGTCAGTTACTTTTGTCTTACCATTGGAAACCCGTTTGTACCACCAATAGATAAGACTCCAGGATATGCCTTCTGTTAAAGAATTGTGTGAAATAAACTTCAGAGTATCATGTGGGGTCATATTACACCAAACACAAAATTTTACCACGCACCAAATTTCCACTCTTGGCGTGACGTTGTCTAATTTCTTTACTATTCAAATTCACACTTGTTACTTTAAAAGTGCGCACAATATTCAAATGTTTATCGATAACGTCAAATTTTTAAATGACATTCTCACATGATCTGAAGTTACGTCCACTGTTATTTCATAACATTTGGCACAATATTGAGGAAGTTTTTATTGCTTTCCAAGACAATATTGTTTTTTTTAAATGGCGTCGAATTTCAAAGTCCCCCTAACTTCCAATCTCGCGTTACTATGGTGCCCTTTGCATGAACTTAACGATGACTTCAAGTTGATTTAATGTTTTATGACAATAGAATATGTGTTATCTATCCATTGATACCATTTGTTTGCATGTAACGCCCTAAATACAAAAATGACAGGGTCGTCCTATTACTTTTGGGACATACCTCGTACACTTGGTTGCAATCTGGTTCTAACAAAATTTGCACCCACAGTACTACTGTTACTAACTAGTTACATAAAATCACATGTAAATAACTGTATTGATCAAAGTAGAAAACAAATAGTCCACATTTAAACAATTTAAGATTTTTAAGTTTGTGGTCAGACTCATTTGTCTGAAATTGTATTTGATTTATATGCATATTATGTATAATGTAATATAATGAATGTGTTTATATGGCAATACAATATGTTTTAACTAACCTTACAATTTAAGAATTGCAAAATGAGAAGTGGCTACCTAATAATGCTCGTTGGCCAATTAAAAACAGAAGTAAACAAAGTTTTTGATAACAGCATTTTGATAGTAATATATGGACCGGGTGACAACGTACACTAAACATTGCCTACAAATAATCATATAAACTTACAAGTAAAGCTTATGGTATTGTTACAGTGTAAGTATTTAATCTACATTATAACAATTACACCTTTTTTGAACTGACAACCAGAATTTATTTGAACACTCGGATGTATACAATGTAAAAAATAATGAAAAGGTAGGCTCAAATGCTTACCCTGTATCAGTTAATTGATTGCATTTATAATTTTGTCAAATCACCTTGTATGCAATTTCCGGTGTACGTTGTCAGGGTAACCAAAAATTAACGAACACGTCGCATGTGCAAATAGCTGATGTCTATATGCACGGAATTGTGTGGTGGGTACGATTTAAATGAAACGGATTTAACTAATATTAATACACATTTAATGAACAATAGAAACATGTGTGTAAGTAACATATTTATGTGATTTCACATTTGAGTAGTTTGAAATTACATATATGTGCTTATAATAATGGAGTTGGATAAACTAGCAACGCAGCTGAAGTCAAACCAGTCTTAAGTAGCCACCCACTTAGGGAAATAGCAAAAAATGTCCCTAACGACAAATGACTGCTTAATACAGGTTGATTTAAACTGAAATTATATAAGTAACAACCATGAAACAATGTGAATATTGATAAATAGAAAATATGGCTGTTTAAGACAAGTGACTCCTTAATAGAGGCGACCACTAACACAGGTTTAACTATATCTCGAGAAGGGAGTCACGTGCCACCATCGGACTCTCAAGTATTATCTCCTCATAAATTACCAGAAACCGGGCTGTTGTTGTTGTTGTTGTTGTTGTTGTTGTTGTTGTTGTTGTTGTTGTTGTTGTTGTTGTTGTTGTTGTTGTTGTTGTTGTTGTTGTTGTTAAGGTCAGAGAAAACATGAACATCATAAAGAAAAATAAATAGAGTAATCCTCACCTTGATGACCTCCACAAAAACAAAAACTTGACCGAACGCAAAACATGTGGCGTCTGTATCAGATTCGTCTGCAATGGCACGTGCGGCGTCCATGCTAGCCTCGTTTTTTGTAGCATAAGAAGGTTTGTCTATGTAGTCTAATGATGCTCGAAAAATCACAAACTGTCAACGACAATGATAGAACGATATAAGTCTAACAGGAGACAAGGCATGCATAGGACACAATAACCTACCAATCATAGGCGAATCAACCATTTTCAGCTTAAGGAGGTGGGTGCCCCCTTGGGATGGGTGTGTCAAACGTTAATATGTAAATCTCAATGGGGATCCGTATATTCAAGGGACCATAATATATATTTCCCCCACCATTTTCACTAAATGTATATCGCTATTTAGCCGGGTATCATGCTAAAGTCGGCGTAATCAAACGTTATATTCTTCATCACCGTCAAAATGATGGGACTACTTTTTATTTGTCGAATAAATTATTTTCATGTTTTACTAAATATGCAAAAAGATCAAACAATAGGATTATATTGTTGACCGACACATTGTATTATGCCATTAAACAAATTGCATAAAATAAACCAAATGTTACAATAATATCAATGGGACTAGGAAGGGATATGGATATTTATCAAAGCCCGCATATTAGTATTTTGATTATAGTATAAGATATCTCAGGTTTTGGGTGGCGGGGGGAGAGAACTCCTCCTTCTAAATCCGCCATTACAAACAATCCATATATATAAAAGGGACAATACAAACAAACAGACCGATAATATCATTAATTATGAGGATTATTTTTTATATATAAAAAAACGCACTACCTTTTTAAGTACATTCATAATTTATATAAGTGTGCCTGAAAATGATTGATGTTTATCTAAATACTACTAAATAAACTGACGTTATTAATTCTTTGTTTTTGTGCAATTTAGCGTTTCGGCGGAAATAATGTATATATTTGAAGGCTTCGCGGAAGACTGATTCATTATCTCGTTAAATAAAGACTTATGTTATTATTACTATAATTATATACATGTATCACATTATTATTACTGTATTTGGTTGCTGTTGTTATTTCTGTTGCTGTTGTTGTTTGTATTATTTATATAAATAATGTTAATTTATGTGCAATTATTAAGATTCTAGACCAAAGAACTTTTATATATTTGATATGTTAATTTTATGTTTAAATGTGCTGTAAATAACATGTATTTTCAAAACGCTAAACTACTGTTTTGTTACCGACCTGTACTTCTCGTGTGTCGTTAGATATAAATATAAGGTCCTTGAAGGCCACTCCTGATGCGTCCATGTGAGTGAATCGATACAATAAGTCGCCGAACTCGAAATTGGTCGTGGGATAGCCTTCTGAAATGCACGAGAAAGAGAAAGACATTCAAACTGATGTTTGTTTGTTTGTTTGAATAGTTATGCCATCGAGGGCTTACTGCCGATCAGTTAACCAAACCAATAATTCCTGGACGGTTAACCAGTACTCCTCAGACACACCCAGCTCCGCAAGTTACTGATAACTTTCCCACTTGAATCATCGTTGAGAAATAAATGGCAATATGACGCAATGTCGTGTGTATTAATCATCACAGAGACTGTGGCCGGCACAGATTGCGGGTTCCATCCTTCTCTCGACTCGAAGGTCTAAAAAACATCATTCAGCACTGGTCCTATCCTGAAAAAACTCGCTTATGCTTTTTTTACATATTTATTGTACATCGATTGTGAAACAAATTCTTACAATTGAGACAAATCTCGCTCGAAGTCTTCCTGTGTAGAACCAGTACAAATGTGAGGCTTAAGTGTCTTGCTCACGGACACCATACATAGCCATAGATATTCTACCACTGTACCACGTGCTCCACCATTAAAATGTGAAAAAAAACATAAAAAAGCAATAAAAAAAAAAGTCCGCCCTCTCTCCCCCTTTTTAAGAAAAAATGGATGATAACCTAACAATTAATTTATAATGGCCTTACCATGTTTAGTCAAGCAGCAAGGATGTGTATTATGCATTTGGGTGGTGGAGTGGGTGGGTTAATGCTATCGTTGATACTAGACAGTTAATACATACATACCGACTTCCGTGGCCTAGTGGTTCAGGCATACACCTCTGAAGCGGGAGGTCGAAGGTTTGAATCCCGGTGGAAGCACTTGGAATTTATTCGATACGGCCGGTTTCTCACATAGCAGCTAATAAAATTGAGGGGTACCGAATGTCTAACAACCTGACGCCTTGCAAGGATAGCTTTCGGGGAGTAACTGTGTACAGCATAAAGGTGTCTTATAAGCCCTTTGTGGCTGGCCCTTTCAATAGGGGTGACACATTTAATAAACAAACACTTTACTTTTACTTTTTTATACTACATGAACTTTGATAGACCGAACCCGACCGGATTGGACACAATAGTTCGAGTTAAGGACTGTTCGAGCCAAACATGGTGGCACTTGTATATACACATCGAAATAGGAATTCAGCCAGTACCAGATACGTTGTTCTAGCAATACATGCAGTATTCCAGCCATCTGTGTTCGAGCCTACGAAGTTCTACTATATATGTTAATCTGGCCCCTTTAAGTAAACATCTAAATTGAGTTTACCTCAGCTCAAATCTTTGACGGTCTATAACTTCATTTACAAAGATCATTTAACATGGTACCTTTTACCACTGAGTAAATATTTGTTGTGACTTCAATTCTGTATGGTCATTTATTGTGTAAATGAGTTAAAGGGATAATCTAGAGACATTGATATTTTTGAGTTGAAGAAAATTTCAGCGTATGATGTTTAAGGAAACCGGTCCCAGTTTTATTAGTAGAGGAAGATTGATTGCTTGAATGAATAATTAGCGTCATTTTTATACTATCGAGGGCTAACAGACGATCACTGAGTTAACCTAACCACTGTTTCCCGGGATCCGACAAGATTAACCGATACTCGAGCACATTCCATCTCTTCAAGTAACTGATAACTTTTACACTTGAATCAGCGGTGAGAGACAAATGATAATGAGACACAATGTCGTATATCAATCATCACGGAGACTGCTTCCGAGCGGGGATTCGAACTCACGACCCCTGGATTGATAGTCAGACGTGTTACCAACAGAGCTAATTGGGCCAGGCTAGTAGAGGAAGAAGTCAAATGTATATCAAATATGAATATATATAAGAACACCCGTCTGCCACAAAAAAGTGTTTAGACCGACTCGAGCTCGAACTCTTAACCTCAGCAGTTAGAGGTAAGTGGTCTTCGACCACTCAAACTCGTCCACAGGAATTCACATTATGCAATTGAATACAACCGAGAATGTAACATATATTATCAGCAGAACAGAACAGATATTTTATTTCAGACTTGTACATAAATACATCGTCATAATAACCTATTTACAATACATAATATCACGTAAAATATATTGT
This sequence comes from Panopea generosa, assembly GCA_029582155.1. Taxonomy (NCBI): domain Eukaryota; kingdom Metazoa; phylum Mollusca; class Bivalvia; order Adapedonta; family Hiatellidae; genus Panopea; species Panopea generosa. The sequence continues at coordinate 10,456,957 of CM055905.1, read as the reverse complement.
TAATTAATACATAAATTGTACCGCCATTTTTCATTTACATTTAAAGAAAGTTCTTTTTATTTTATTTTTTTTATTATCAATATCGAAATAATGCATGAAAAAATTTTTAAGTCATAAATTCATAAAAATAAGAGGATGAACAAATTTATTAAATATTTAAATGATTTTCTTTCATTGATTAAGTGAAATGTTTCCAAAAATAGATAAAAAATATTCAATATATTTACATAAACTATTAAACGTTTAAAATGCTGTTTCTTAATTTCAGAGATTTCTTAATATACTGAGCAAAACTGACTAAAATACTTTTATCATTTGTTTTAAGCAATTCCATAAGCTTGTACATAGACGGTCTTTGAAAAACATGTTTATTTATATACTTCTTTCTAAAATCACTGTAGCAAGGACAGATGCAAATAAAATGGTATATATCTTCTACCTCAGTAGTGTTACAACAAAGACAATATCTCTCATTTCTTGGAATGTGATTTCTTGCATAACGACCTGTTTGAATTCTAAGTGTATGTGCTGATAATCTAATTCTAGTAACAAACAATCTTAAATCGTTTTCGAGAATATCTAAATATTGTTCGTATGCAAAACTACTTTTGAAATATTTATACTCTTCTATAACATGATTATTGTTAATTGAGCCATACCATTCTTGGATAAAACAATCAATAACACGCTTTTTGAATATACAAGGAAATGTTTTTTTATCAAAAGAAGCATCTGTAAATAAGTAAGAAAACCCATAATCATTTAATAGTTTCTTAACATTGGAAACCCAATTTTTACATCCTTTTGCACAATCATTTACACCTTGCTGATATAATTTATGTATAATGATATTGTCAGTATCAATAATTTTACACCAATACTTTACAATTCTACTATATCGGGTAATGTAAAGCGGATAACGTCCAAGTTCACCGTAAACCCCTGCTGTACATGTACTTAACCTAACGTTTAAAAGACGTTTACAAAATTTTAAATGAAGACGTTCAATTTCCTTCGACTTAGTGAAACCCCATATTTCAGAAGAATAACACAATATTGATCCAACAAATGAATCAAATAACTGACACAAAATTTTGGGTTTTAAATGTATTTTCTTACAATTTATCAATAAAACGTTTAAAGCCTTTAGAGCTTTACCTACTAAATGTTCGTTATTCAATGAAAAATTACCAGTATAATTAAAAATGGTACCCAAGTAATTAAAATCATCTACAACCTCCACATTTTGCCCATTATATGACCAATTCTCGCCATGTAATAGACGTCCGCGTTTTCGAAAGACCATAATTTTTGTTTTAGAACTATTTACTTCCAAACTCCAAATATTACAATATGTATGTAAACTGTTTAAGTTATTTTGTAACTCTTCTGGTGATTTGCCTAAAATTACCATATCGTCGGCAAAAAGCAATACTATTAATACTATGTCATCAATCAATAATCCAGAATCAGCCTTATTTTGCAAATACAGTTCTAAGTCTTCCATGAATAGAGATACTAAAATAGGCGAGATTACCTCCCCTTGACGTAAACCTATCGAATATTCAAAAAAGTCAGAAAAATTGTTACAACTTTTAACACATGACTTCACCTTTTCATACATATTTTTAATGACCCGTAAGAGTTTACCCTGTATGCCGGTTTTGTATAGTTTTAACCATAAAGCGTTTCTGTTCTGTTCTGTTCATATATTATCAGCAAGGAACACAGCGACAAAAGTACAGTGTCCCGTTGGGGCCATCGCGGCATATTTATTTAATTAAGTCAAGTCGAAACAACAAAACCACGATGGTGAAAAGTAGAAACAACGATGGTGAAAAGTCGAAACTACACTGTGACTTTTCACCATCGTAGTTTCGCTGTATCAACTTGACTTAATTTATAACATATGTCGTGATGGCCCCAACAGGACACCGTGCAAAAGCAACAATCGAAACACGTGTTTTTTAATAGTGTTCCAACATTTACATACCTGAACTTAAAGTCAAGTTTTCTCCGTTTGCCTTCAGTTGGTTAAGCCACATTTTAAATGGCACAACCCACGAGAAGGTCGTACCTTCCAAAATTCCGCTACTATTCTTCAAACGTTCAGTCATTAACTCGAGCTGTACAGCGTTCTTGGAGTAGTCCATTTTATCTTAAATAAAATACAAAAAGGTTGAGAATCACGTGATTTCTCGTCAAACGAGAAAACAGAAAACATTAAATCTCCAGAAACTCGAATATGATTAACCCCTTACGCCAAATATTGTATTGCGCGCATTATTTTTTTTATTTTTATAATTTAAGGAGTGGTTTACTATCCCATATTTTACACATTATATGAATTACACCTCTCTACAAAAACAACGTATTGCTTGCATCAAATGAAGAATTAGTTTTTACTATATCGAAGGGAACAGCTAACCCGCCACCGGACATTTTATGAAACTGACATGTTATGAATTTTCTCAGGAAGTATCATGTTTCTTAAAATCTGTACTTAATTAGACAGAACACTGCTATGTAAAGTCAATACATTATTGTCTGTTTATGTTTTATGTTGATAACGATACTCAATATTTTTGACGAATATATTGGAAATGCAAAAGTGGCGGGTTAGCTGTTCCGTTCAGTATATTTTATTTAAGCTCGACTGTGAAGAAATCTCACATTCCCGAGTCCGTTCCCTGAGTAGAACCAGTTTTTCAACGTTGCCTGACAATCGGGTTGAGCTGGGTCACATGATTGAACTCTCAAACTCTGGCGTGAGCGGTCAACATACTATCCATTGCACTACCGCCCCGTTTTTTTAAATCATTAGTTGTTGTGCGGTCTATATTCTATATCAAATTACAAAAAAATCTATTAAAGAGAGTTTTAATTCAATAACGATTTTGAAAGGAGTCTAAAAATCATCGCTACATCTCTTCAAATGTTTTGTTAATTACTTTACTCAGGCAAACATGATACTTTGTGTTTACATTCCTGACAAGAAGCGCGGTGCAAATAAGTCAAGACACCTTAGTATTTAAATAATTTAATTCACGGTTTAACCCTTTACTCCATAGATACGCGTTGTCCTGCACCAATCACAGAAGGCCTTTGAAAACAGTTCAGGATGAGTTCAGATTGCACTATTTTCCACTCTGTCAGTTAATATAAACATAATTCACCCAATAATTCACAAGCCTTCTTTATTAGAGGTGTCCAAAGGCGTCTATATTAGAAGTGCCCAAAGCCGCCTTCTATATTAGAGGTATCCAAAGGCGTCTATATTGGATATGTTCAAAACTTTCTATATTTATATTAGAGGTGTCCAAAGGCGTCTATATGTAGTAAGGTTTAATTGATGCGGTAGTAGTTGTACGGTGTTAAGCGTCGCTTGCAACAATTGTGTTTAGCCATATCACGATGGTGTCAACTTGAGACAAACTCCGAGCGCTGCCACACTGGAGTACCGTGCCGCAAACACATGGTATAATACCACCCCCACCCCCATCACACACACAGAGTCACATTATATTGACACTGGGCCAATCAGACTTGGAAGCATCCTCTAAATGCTGAGTTAAAGCGGGGGCGGTAGTGTAATGGATAGTGTTGGCTGCTCACGCCAGATGTTGTGGTTTCGATCCCAGCTCGACCCGATGCCTCATAAAACAACACTCATTACTGGTTCAAACCAGGAAGCGGACTCGAGAGCGGTTTATATAAGCTCTGAACTTTCATCGCAATCGAGCTGATATAAATTAGTATAAATTAAACGCAGAGTACAAAGTTCTAGTACCATTTATTAACACTTTGTTATGACCCGACCAGGGATTGAACCCACAACCTTCCGCATGCGACGCTTTAATTGAACAGATGAATCAGAGTACAACCACCGTCCTGAAGCAAGTACGTGTAACTGTCAAACTCTCTCACACAAGGTCTGGATCCTGTTTCACATTTACTAAGTTTTCTCAAATTACTTGAATTTTGACTGGTGATTTTAATACTCTTTAAACCATATCAATGAAAGGTGTTTTTTTAGTAATTAGGTATGCACTGATATATTTTGGTGAAAATGGCGCCTTGGCTCGAACCCACGACCTCAGTGGCGAAAATGTAAGTGATCTTGAGGCAGCAACCTATACCACTCGGCTGTGGCCTTCCAATACTTTTGAAAAACATTAATAAAATTACCGCAGTAAAAATCGATGGCAAATCCGGCGTCTGGATAATATTTAGTATTTGCTGCCAGAAACTGTCTTGCAAAAGATGTTTTCTCTAGTGCTTCCTCCAGAACGAAACCTTTGTCGATCGTTGTCAGTGACCACATCATTGTACCGGCCAAACCTAATGTTATTATAATTACAATAACCTGAAGCAAAAAAAAACAACAAAAGTAATGTATATTTTTTAAAATGTCTACATATATCGGTGACGTAACGCAATACTAGAAGTAGTGTACACTAAAATATGTTGCTACACTGACGAGTCTAGAGTAGAAAACACAGGGTCGGACCCTTTTTCACTGAAAATAATATTTTTTTTAAAAAAACAACAACACAAATACTTGGTCACCTTTCCCTATAATTTGCTAACCACACTGTGATTTCCAAACTACAGAAAGGAGTGCACATTTAATACTTAAGGGAAATGGTTAAAATTCCAAATATGTACCTACTACAAAAAGAAGTTAGTAATACCCTGTCATTCACGTTTTGAATGGGATCTGCATTCGACCACCCGCAGGAGGAAACTTCTGGATTCACATATGTAGTGATTGCACAGATCTATTCACATATGTTGTGAAAGGCACATATCTATTCACATATGTAGTGATAGGCACAGATCTATTCACATATGTAGTGAAAGGCACAGATCTATTCACATATGTAGTGAAAGGCACAGATCTATTCACATATGTATTGATATGCACAGATCTATTCACATATGTAGTGAAAGGCACAGATCTATTCACATATGTAGTGAAAGGCACAGATCTATTCACATATGTAGTGAAAGACACAGATCTATTCACATATGTAGTGAAAGGCACAGATCTATTCACATATGTAGTGAAAGGCACAGATCTATTACTATTTTCACATAACATGCACCTTTGTTTTAATTAAATCTGATAGGACAATATGACGCGGCTCATTCATAGTACACAGAAACATATGAAATAAATCCACAATGTAACCTCAGACATTTCTATTATTTGTATGGTAGTGGGGCAGGGCATGGCTTAAGTTCGTTTTAACTTAACGTACGAATAATACATTTTGTGACTCTCAAATGTCGTATTTTTATTTTTGCAGGGAGACTGAAAACACGAGAGAAAGACGGATTTCTCGTCGCAATAACGCATTCTAAGAGCGCTGATACGATAAATTAATGTGGCCAGACCAATGTTTTGTTTTCAAAACCGTATTCCATCTACCAGTGTTGGAAACTCGACAAAATGACGACTTGATGATGTTTCATAAAAGGTACCCAACGTTTGGAAACACAAAATGCATCAAATACATAAAAATGGCAAGCTCGGTTTTATCGAGTCTGTTCGTGAGAGACAACAACAACTCTCTCTCTTTCTCTTTCTCTCTCTCTCTCTCTCGTTCTCATTTTCTCTTATTTCTCTATCAAGCCCACGTCGCCTATAGCAACAGCGCAAGACAAGATATATTCTTTGTGTGTGTTTTACGACAACAAATGAGCTCCGTGATTTCATTAAACAGAAATAATAATATCAAGTCAAACAACAAGGCAGACGTGTTACATCTTAGTCTCTACCACATAGGTAAAGTAAGAAAGAGTAATTAAACATCTCCACTTTTCATTTACTGACAACTGTCTTCTCGTACGCACGCATAAACATGTACATGTGTATGTATAACATTCACAACTCTGACGTGGTTATAAACCGTTGTTACCTTGCCGGGTATACTGAGTATTATTGGACCAAATATCTTTTTAAAGAATGGTTCCACAAACTCTTTGTTGCTGTGGCGATTCGGCTGCCAATTTTTATGAACATAGCAGGGTATCAGACCATCCCGTCTCTCTTCTATACGCCGTTGATCTAAGATAAGGCATGCTGGGAAGAGCGTGGCTTGAAGGATATAAAGGGCGATAATCCCGACTGCACTATACACGCAAAACGAGCTCAAGATCGGCATCACCTGAAACGACAAATGAAAATGTGATCAAAGGTTTATTCTCTATGCACATTAACCGAGCTGTAGAATAGAATACCTCTACCTTTCTTTTTTTCTTTCGTTTTGTCTTTCTTTCTTTCTGTCTTTCTTTCTTTCTTTCTTTCTTTCTAACTCCAACCATCTCTCTCTCTCTCTCTCTCTCTCTCTCTCTCTCTCTCTCATTCTCTCTCTGCTTCTCATTATATTTCCTTTCTATATATATATCCCTCTTTCTCATTTTCATCAAACAAAAATTAAACATATCTGAACCTATATATGACTTATTAACACATGAAAACAGATACACATATAAGCTATTATAGTTTTCTTTTGAATAGTTTTCACTTGCTACTTAATATGTATACTGAACGTATTAAAAGCATGTATATTTTGAATTAAATACTGTTTCAACTACTTACACATCGGTTGAGTAATTTACATATTTGATACAGCAATTGGTACTTATCACATAATTATGCATACATTGCAGTAATGTACCACATACTGCATGTCTATCAAAACCAACAGTCTGACGTTTGATTAATATGTGAACCGTACCGTAGCATTGTAAAAAATTAAAATGCGTATGCGACTGCACATAGCTAGTTCACATGAGGTACATTTTCATTTTTAACCTATTTATTTCACCTCGATTGTGAAACAAGTTTTTACAACTTGGGACAAATCAAGCTCGGAGTCGTGCAGGGTAGAGCCAGTACTAAGCTTATGTAGATTAAGTGTCTTGCTCAAGAAACACTTCACATAACCGTGGTGGAGAATCGAACCTAAGATAGCCCCCTATCCTGGGTCCTGGCCCAACCACTGGACCACGCGCTACACACTTTTGTTGGTAATGAAGAATGTTTAAATTGATGCTTGGTTGACAATCACCGTATTCATTATAAATTGTCACAAATCGATAAATATTTTGCAGAATTGCGGTCATCTGCATGTGCGGATCCAAGGTCTATTTAGTTAGGAAAGGTCCACTCACACCAGGGCAGGCCAAAGATAGTAAAATGATGTAAATTGTTTTAACAATATACCTCACCCACCCCCACCCCACAAATCTTACCGTGGATATACCGACGGCAAAAGCAGCCGTGTCGGAGATGGAGGTGACGGTGATAGAGACGCCGGCATGTTTCATGGTTATTGCCATCTTAACTTCGAGCGATTCTTTCGGATGTTGTTTCTCTACACGCTTCCATGCCTCCATTATGACAAAGGAATCATCCACGCCGATAGCTGAAACATTACAAAAATATGGTAAACAGTGGTGGCGGCCAAGGCCATTATAAATTAATTGCTAGATTATCATCCAAGTTTTTCTTTAAAGCAGAGAGGGCGGGAGGATTTTATTTATTTATTTTTTTTTTTTTAAATTTTTTATGTTTTTTTTTATTTATTTATTTATTTATTTATAAAAATAAAAAGGGTCAGGGCGGCATGAAAATTAGGGGGCGGGCGGGGATGATAACCTAGCAATTATTTTATTATGGTCTAACCTACACTTGTATAACAGTATTCAATATAAAATATAGCGTATGTTTTTGATTGATTAGTTGATTGATTGATTGATTGATTGATAAGTTGACTGAATGATTGAATGAATATTTAGCATCGTTTGTATTCCATCAAGGGTTAACAGACGATTAGTTAACCTAACCACTGTTTCCTGGGATCCTGGAAGTTAACCAGTACTCGAGCACACCCATCTCCTCAAGTAACTGATAACTTGTCCATTTGAATCAGCAGTGAGACCAATGACAATTAGACGCAATGTCGTATATCAATCATCACGAATACTGTGGCCGGGTGGGGATTCGAACTCACGATCCCTGGATTGATAGTCAGACGCGATACCGACTGGGTTAATCGTGCCCAACGTAAGATTTTGAATAGATTCATTCGTTTATATGTAATTTACCAACTCATTTCAGCTAGATTGCAACGTAAGCTCTGTGTTAACTCATTTTATTATGATTGCAAAGTAAGTTCAATTTTTTTAGCGAAACGCTCCCTAGTTCGATTCCAGGGTAGAACCCGGCAGTTCTGTTTGATGTTATGAGCGGCCATTGGGTCGAGTCTGAGATCGAACCCGAGACATCGTGTATGAGCGACACAAACATAGTTCACTACATCTTTAGAACAGTACCTAATAATAGAAACATTAACGCCTGGTGGGTGACGCCGAACTTGAGCCCCGCAGCTAGACAAATCCCATAACAAACACACGCTGACAGCAGGACACCAGCCAGGCCAGCAAACACCAGCAAGAACTGTAAAATAAGATTTAAAACATTATTTTAAAACATCTAGAAAAGTGTACCAAATAAAATAACAGTAGAAATCAACAATTACCTAACATATTGCCTCGAAACAAAAACGGTCTGTTTGGAGGAGGCGAATGCGCCTAACCCGCATATTTTAGTAACGGTGATTTGATTGGTCAATGCATCAGATCAACTGTTGAAACTCTAATCAGTTACTTTCAAAATGTAAATGCTAAGATGCTGCATCATGCATGCATTACTAAATTGAGCGTTTGTCATAAGTTACGTTGTAGTTATACATTTTAATTTGTTAATATTATATTGTAATGTTCTATATGTTGTTGCAGGAAGCCATTTTGAAAATATGATGTGTACCTTGAATTCAATAGTATTAAGATAGAGTACTTTTCCATATCATGGTGACATGGACTATTAATTTTGTGAACAGATTTGGAAAATAATTAACAATATTTTGTTTATGCTCTTAAAGGAAAAACGCTTTAAATGTTTTAGAAAATAAAATTATTTTTAAAATGGATAAAAAGCATCTCGTCACCATTAGTAAATAAAATACGAATAGTTTAGAATATCAAATTCGGCCAAAACGTGACAAATTCTATATCTAAATTGGAGTGAAAAACTCTTAAATACTGCTTGACTACCGGCATCGGCATGGTATATTCAAGGAAAAAATGTTTTAGCCAATTTTGAAATTTTTGAAAAAATTCTGATATATTCCCTTTAAAGAGGAAATAAAGAAAACATATAAACACAACTTACCCGGTGTTCCACCATGTTCGGTTTTCCAAAAGCAAGATTCATGTATAAAAGCACCAATGGAAACCCGTAAATCAGCAAGAAAACGTCGTCATAGACGGCACTGAAGAACTCGTCATCAAATCTGAAATAGATACATTACAGGTCTGAATAATTGTAACAAGGTTCTGTATTGTGACTATTATGTCTATTTTGTATTTGGTTTTACAATACCTTTATTGCCACTGTAACCAGTTCTATCGTTAGATGGGTACCTCTTTCTTCAGACGTTTCCCTTCCCACAACCGTCCCCCAGAGTTGCACCGACTGGGATGAACAGGTGCCTGGGGAACAGTTTACTGGTTGTTTTTCCACTATGCTGTCCCAATTTCTCCACCTGTAACTGTTAACTAGATATCTATGGCCGAACTTTTTATTATCAAGCTCAAATTTAAGAATATTATCAAGAATGGTTGGTGAATACGACTCCAGGTCTCGTCTCCTTTCCTCCATATCCGCTGTGACGCAGCTTCTATGTCAAACTCTCATGCGGTGATAGAAATGGCTCTCTTACGGACCTGGTCTGTTATTCTAAGGGTTCCAAGTGCTAACTAAAGTGACTGCTGGAAAGCCAAGACAGCCTTCCTTCCACTTTGAAACACCATGACCTACATCAACCCTTTCTTAGAATTCATCTTCGAGTTGTTTGTTTCTTCTTCCGAAGGTCTCCTCGATCCATTTTTTGCAAGAGTACTGACACTATACCATCATTATAACTAGTGTTCTAGTGGTAGAGCGTCCGCCTCGCATGCGGAAGGTCGTGGGTTCGATCCCCGGCCGGGTCATACCAAAGACTTTAAAAAATGGTACTAGAAGCGTCCAAGGTTTTACTTGAGAATTACCTCTCTTACATTACGGTTGCAAGATTCTTACAACCAAGAAAGTCGAGCTGTGTAAATCGTTTGGGCATTATTATTGTTGAAAATGCATACTATTGTCACATTTCTTTGAACATATGAGAACATTGGAACATTTTCACGAGTTCTGCCACGTTTGGATGCCATTGGGTACTGTTTGATGAAGCTATAACAGTTTAAAGACAAAAGGGCAGAATTTTCAAAAATGAAGGGGTGTCCTCAAACAAGCAAATTGTGAAAAAGTAGTCTGGTAAACCACATGTTTTTTTCTGCATATTTGGACCAAAGAGGACTCTGTACGGAAACATGGCACATGTAGAACCATTGGTAATGTGCCCAGTGTTCTATCGTCGTCGTCGTCGTCGTAAGTTTTTCTTTATCCTCGCACTTTGATCCTTGTCATTTTGGCGAGCAGGATAGGCTGATTAAGTAGCTACTTCTCCAGGTGCTGCTACACTGGCTGGATAAGACGTTTATTTCTAAGTCGGTTGATAAGTTGACTAAGCTGATGCGTCGAGTTAAGTCGATTCTTAAAGGGAGTTGATTAAGTTGATTCTAGAAGGTTTCCCGTTGGTTAAATACACCGTCGTTTAGTCGCGGATATGCTAGTTGCCGTACCGTTGTTTGTTGAGCTGCTGGTTAATTCTTTCCGTCGAAACAATCCTTTCTAGGGTCACCTTAAAACCAAAAAACAATACTACTTTAAAATAGATGTCTACACCAATCATCAAAGCAAAGACATCCGTGACTGTAGATTGATTCATCATTCATCGAAGTACGCCTTATATCGATCCATGTAATCATCTTTTACAATGTTGACCCACTTTGAAGGCTGGGGCTCCGGTAAACAAGTTCTTCCGCTTCGACAGTCGCCTGTAGAGTGTGTCCAGTGTTCCAGAAGTACATTTCTCTATATGTAGAACAGTGCAAAAATATTTGCTGTGTGAGACGTTCAGCGATTGATTTTGTTCGTGATGCTTTGGTAGCTATGGCATTTGAATGCTGCGTCAGCCACGTTTACTGTTGTGTATTTATTTCTTTTATTTTATATGCATCGTCATTGAACACATAATAAAATGTTTGCTTAGGCAGACCGAAGTAACATTGATTTGATGCGGTTAACAAATGACAATACAAAAATGTTAAACGAAGTCACGGCCGTTACTAGTATTCACGAAAAGAGCAATCTGGTTATAAATAAACATAAATACAACTTTTTACACACAAGCATGGTTTAACATATTCGTTGACAGTACGATTAGATTTGTTGTATTATCTTGTAGTTTAATCCATTCGCATATGTTATATATTTGTTAGTTTAATCCATTCGCATATGTTATATATTTGTTAGTTTAATCCATTCGCATATGCTATATATTTGTTAGTTTAATCTATTCGCATATGTTATATATTTGTTAGTTTAATCCATTTGCATATGTTATATATTTGTTAGTTTAATCCATTTGCATATGTTAGTTTAATCCATTTGCATATGTTATATATTTGTTAGTTTAATCCATTTGCATATGTTATATATTTGTCAGTTTAAACATGTTTCTTTTTCTTCGATTGTGTGAAACAAGTTATTGCAAATCACTCTCGAAGTCTACCTATGTAGAACCAATACTAAGCTTGTGCAGAAAAGTGTCTTGCTCAAAGACACCACACATAGCCGTGGGAGAAGGATCGAACCCAATGTCCCTCAGATCCTAAGTTCGATGCTCTACCACTGGACCTCGCGCTCCATACATGTGTTGTCATGTGATGTTCATTTGCATATGCCGAACATGCGTAATAAAGTATATTTAAACTAAATAAACTAGTTATCATTCGAAATATTTCCACGGAATGAAGCTACAGTGTCTTAATAGGATAATCAAATCTTCGTATTATGCAATGGTCGATAAGCACAGTATCATCCACTTGATCATCAGAATCGCACTCGACCATCAGAATCGCACTCGACCATCAGAATTGCACTCAACCATCACAATCGTACTCGACCATCAGAATCGCACTCGCTGCTTAGAGGGTCCTACCCTTGTAGAACGAATAACCGTATACAATTTTACTTGATCAAATGTTCTTCCACGTAGATCGTTCACTAGTTGTGTTCATTTCAGCGACTACAGTTTGTTTGAAAGGGTTTTTAACGCATTTCAAGTTATACATGACATTAAGTTTGGTGGGCGATGAACTCAGAATGAATTTGAGTAGAACCAAATTTTCTTACATTACAAATTACATTTTTGGACCGTGATATGCTAGAATCCGCAACATCAGTAGTAATAGTTGGTGTTGTTGCTGTATGGTGGCTAGCGTCGCTTTCAACAACATTTTCAGTCATATCGCGACAGTGTCTACTTGAGACAGTATTCTAAGCGCTGTCATACAGCAGTATCATGCCGCAGACACGCGGTATGATACCCCACCAAGTCACATTATGCTGACAACGGGCCGATCAAACCTATAACTATACTCTAAATTTATTCCCATTAACCAACACTGACCAAAGACCAAATAAAGATATGAGAGCAATGTTCCTTTCAACAAATAAATCCTGCTGAATGTTTGTATTGTTTGTGACATTGTTTCCAACGATCAAAGAATTGAAGAGATATATAAACAGTTGTTGTTGTTGTATGGTGTTTAGCGTCGCTTTCAACAATTTTTCAGTTATATCGCGACGGTGTCTACTTGAGACAGTATTCTGAGCGCTGTCACACTGGAGTATCATGCCGCAAATACATGGTATGATACCCCACCCAGTCACTTTATACTGGCACCGTGCCGACCAGACATAGAACTATTCTCTCAATGCTGAGCGCCAAGCGAGGAAGCTTTTCATACCATTTTTCAAGTCTTTGGTATGACCCGATCGAGGATCGAACAGCAACCTTCCGCCAGATGGACGATCACAAAACTGTAAACATAACTATGTTGATAACTCATTTAGTATGTTTGTGCAAAAGTCTTTGACACAGAGCCTTAAACTACTCAACCATGAACCAGGGATCGCTACAATAGTCACGTGCATTTTTGTTAAAAAACAATGTAAGTATACTGAACGGAACAGCTGAGCCGCCATTTTTTGTATTTCCTATATCGTCATCAAAATATTGAGTAGCGTTATCAACGTTTGTATACGAGTATTACGACATTAACTGACAAATATCATAGCATAAATGTTCTTTCTTATTGAAGTCCAAATTTCAAGGCAATTGCGTTTATACATTTTGAACAAATACATAAAACTCAAATCTATAAAGGCTATAATTTCACTTACATTAATCATTTTGCATTTCATCCTTTGCGAATGAGTAAATACGTTTTGTGACTTCATTTCTGTTTGGTCATTTAATTTGTAATAAGTCAAAGCTACAATAGAGAGAACTTGAATATTTAATGTGTAATGAGTCAAAGCTACAATAGAGAGAACTTGAATATTTAATGTGTTATGAGTCAAAGCTACAATAGAGAGAACTTGAATATTTAATGTGTAATGAGTCAAAGCTACAATAGAGAGAACTTGAATATTTAATGTGTAATGAGTCAAAGCTACAATAGAGAGAACTTGAATATTTAATGTGTAATGAGTCAAAGCTACAATAGAGAGACCTTGAATATTTGAAATTGAGGAAAATCTCAGCTTGAGATGTTTAGTGAAACCGGAACCAGCAGGGCCTAAATTCATCAATAACTTGAGAATGAGAATGGGACCTGCGACTCAACATTTTACATTTTTATAAAACCCTGTAGACACACAATTATGGATAATAACGGTGATCCTGTTACATTTTCGCCTAAATAATCATTAAACCTGCTTGTTTCTACATATAAATATATTAATGTGTCTGTTTAATATTTGTAATTTAAATTTGATATTTTTTTACATTTTGAGTCCAAGTCTAAATCTCAGACTCAATGTACAATGGCAGTTGTCAGGTCAGCTGTTCTGTTTAGTATATTATGTTCAATAGTTCGTTTTTCGTGAATTGTGGCACATAATGCATTTGTACTGATATATTACATGTAACGGGTTCAGTTAAGATGTTACAGAAAACAGAGCTACTTACGCATCTTTGTAGAGCACGAACACATCGTCTAAGTCAGCATGTCCTTTCCTCCCCAGGTCAACCATCTTCAGCTCAAATTTCCGCACCTCTTTCTCATTCTACAATTGAAACAAATGAAAGCTTTAATACGTAACAAAAGTACATGTATACAAAAGTAAAACATTCTAAAAGAATAAACCTTGCTGAAAAGGTAATTCTAGCCAATTTCAACCAATTTCACACCTCTAATCTCATTCTTCAACATAAATAAATTCATTTTATTCCAGAATGTCCATTGTATAAAGAATTCAGACTAAGTTATATAAGAAAATACTTCTGAAAAGGGCCCAATATGCCGATATTTGACCCTCCCTCTACAAATTGACAAAAAACACGTATTGACATGTTTATAATGTCCATATGTGGAGGTGAACGTTCTACTATTAGGCCACCGCATCGGTTATGTGAAACAAATTGATCGATTGATTGAATATTTAACGTCATTTTTCTGCCATTGAGGGCTAACAGACAATCAGTTAACCTAACCACTGTTTCCTGGGATTAACCAGTACTCGAGCACACCCCATCTCCGCAAGTAACTGATAACTTTCCCACTTGAATCAGTGATGAGAGACCATTGATAATGAGACACAATGTCGTATATCAATCATGACGGAGACTGTTGCAGGCGGGGGATTCGAACTAACGAGCCCTTGATTGATAGTCAGACGCGTAACTGACTGAGCTAATCGAGCCCGGCTATGTGAAACAAGAAACATGGATTTTGATGTTACAATAATAATGTTATCGCGTGCAAGTTTTAACCTAGACTTATTAACCTTCGCCAATTTGTTCGGGCGTTTAAACGCCTTCTCTGTACAGCTATTCGGGAATGCGATACGATGCCGATAATGTACTGGTATCGATACATCAACAGTAAAATCACTATTTACGTTCTGATACCGAAAATTAATTTACGAATATGTACGGATTTTTCATGAGTGCCAGGTAAACACTAACGGTTAATAATGTTTGTTATATTTATACATACAAACTTCGAGTACCACATTCACTTACTTCCGGTTTTAATATCAGGCTCCACAGCATGAGAGCAGCCCTGGCACCAGTGATACGTCCGTTCTCGTCACGTGTTATGTGCCCAAGTATCTTGTCTGCACGGAATTCAGTAAAATATGTCGGACTGTATAAAAGAAAAAGCAACAACAAATATAGAACATGCATCCATAAAAGTGCAAAGATATAACATGATACAATATACCATGTTTATATAATTTAACTGTAGTTTTATATACACAATATAGTAAATATATTTTATTTGACTGCTGTTTTATATACACAATATAGAATATGTATATACTTGACTGCTGTTTTATATAGATTACACACTATAGTATTCATAGAAGTTACTTGACTGTATATAGCATTTATATATTAATTGACTGCAGTTCTACACACACACTATAGTATTCATAGAAGTTACTTGACTGTATATAGCATTTACATATTAACTGACTGCAGTTTTATACACACACTATAGTATTCATAGAAGTTACTTGACTGTATATACCATTTATATATTAATTGACTGCAGTTTTATACACACACTATAGTATTTATATATAACTTAAATGTATATAACATTTATATCTTACTTGACTGCAGTTTTATACACACACTATAGTATGTATATATATTATTTGACTGCTGTTTTATATACACAATACAGTTTGTATATATATATATATATATATTACTTGACTGCTGTTTTATATACACAATATAGTATGTATATATTACTTGACTGCTGTTTTATATACACAATATAGTATTATATTACTTGACTGCTGTTTTATATACACAATATAGTATGTATGTATTACTTGACTGCTGTTTTATATAGTATTATAAACTATAGTATTAACAGAAGTTGCTTGACTGTATATAACATTTATATTTTACTTGACTGCAGTTTTATACACACACTATAGTATGTATATAAATTACTTGACTGCTGTTTTATATACACAATATAGTTTATATGCTCTTCTTGACTGCTGTTTTATATACAAAATATAGTTAGTATGTATTACTTGACTGCTGTTTCATATACACAATATAGTATATATTTTACTTGACTGCTGTTTTATATAGTATTACACACTAAAATGTTTATAGAAGTTACTTGACTGTATATAGCATTTATATATTACTTGATTGCAGTTTTATACACACACTATAGTATGTATATAAATTACTTGACTGCTGTTTTATATACAAAATATAGTTAGTATGTATTACTTGACTGCAGTTTTATACACACACTATAGTATTTATAAATTGCTTGACTTATATATTACTTGACTGTAGTTGTGTTGATGGTGTCCAGTACATCCTGGTCGGTCAGGGACTGTATGACCGTCTCGTTATATCTCCAGAGATCCAGAAGCGAGTTCACCACGCACTGGTTGTTCACACTGAAATGTTGATACGATATCAGCTATATAGAATATGATACTTATTGTATTTGTATATAAAGTAGCATGTATAAATGTTACACTGCATAATTGAGGGGACAGTGTGGTTATATGTAGTTATTAACATGCCGAACATTTCTTGAACTGGCCAAATTGAGAAAACGTATGTAAGAGTTAAGGCCGTTACATTTTAAAAGATTGCACTATTAGACAGTCTGTGCATTCTATTGCTTTATATAGTCTCTATAGCTATATGTTTGTTATTTATTTTCTATTTATTTATTTATTTATTTATTTATTTATTTATTTATTTATTTATTTATTTATTTATTTATTTGTTCATTTGTTTGTTTATTCCTTCTTCACCAATATAACACAGTATTTATGTAACCACGGACAAGTCTTGGACTGCAGTTAGAGGTTATCACATGGGTGAGCAGTGCCTTGTAGTGATAAAAGCCCCGGATAGCGATAATGGCCCGAGGGCTTTAGTGACAATGCCCTGCCTAGCTGAATTCTTGAAAGTGATAATGCCCTGCTTAACTGAATTTTGAGTAGCAATAATGCCCTGCCTAACTGAATTCTGGGTAGTGATAATGCCCTGCCTAACTGAATTCTGGGTAGTGATAATGCCTTGCTTAACTGAATTTTGAGTAGTGATAATGCCCTGCCTAACTGAATTCTGGGAAGTGACAATGCCCTGCCTAACTGAATTCTTGGAAGTGATAATGCCCTGCTTAACTGAATTTTGAGAAGTGATAATGCCCTGCCTAACTGAATTCTGGGTAGTGATAATGCCTTGCTTAACTGAATTTAGAGTAGTGATAATGCCCTGCCTAACTTAATTCTGGGAAGTGATAATGACCTGCCTAATTGAATTCTGGGTAGTGATAATGCCCTACCCTCACTGAATTCTGGGTAGTGATAATGCCCTGCCTAACTGAATTCTGGGTAGTGATAATGCCTTGCTTAACTGAATTTAGAGTAGTGATAATGCCCTGCCTAATTGAATTCTGGGTAGTGATAATGCCCTGCCTAATTGAATTCTGGGTAGTGATAATGCCCTGCCTAACTGAATTCTGGGTAGTGATAATGCCTTGCTTAACTGAATTTAGAGTAGTGATAATGCCCTGCCTAACTTAATTCTGGGTAGTGATAATGCCTTGCTTAACTGAATTTAGAGTAGTGATTATGCCCTGCCTAATTGAATTCTGGGTAGTGATAATGCCCTGCCTAATTGAATTCTGGGTAGTGATAATGCCCTGCCTAACTGAATTCTGGGTAGTGATAATGCCTTGCTTAACTGAATTTAGAGTAGTGATAATGCCCTGCCTAACTTAATTCTGGGTAGTGATAACGCCTTGCTTAACTGAATTTAGAGTAGTGATAATGCCCTGCCTAACTGAATTCTGGGTAGTGATAATGCCCTGCCTAACTAAAATTCTGGGTAGTGATAATGCCCTGCCTAACTGAATTCTGGGTAGTGATAATGCCTTGCTTAACTGAATTTAGAGTAGTGATAATGCCCTGCCTAACTTAATTCTGGGTAGTGATAATGCTCTGCCTAATTGAATTCTGGGTAGTGATAATGCTCTGCCTAATTGAATTCTGGGTAGTGATAATGCCCTGCCTAATTGAATTCTGGGTAGTGATAATGGCCTGCCTAACTGAATTCTGGGTAGTGATAATGCCCTGCCTAACTGAATTTTGAGTAGTAATATTCTTCTGAAATATGGGGTTTCACTAAGTCACTAAGACATTTGTATGTTTATAATTTAACATAGAATAAGTGACTGTTGTTAATAATGATTTCCCTTGTAACTCATTATTACTTATTTTTAATGGGGTTTAACACCATTTTCAACACATTTCAGGTTATATATGTCATATCAAGTTTTACTGGTGGAGGAAGACCTCAGACTGAGTCAGACTAAATAGAACCACCGTCCTTCCGCAAGTAACTGGAAACTTTCTCACATAAAGTTTTTGGAGCGAGCGGGACTCGAACCTACGACCTTAGCGGTGAGATGTAAGTGATATTGAGATGGCGCCTTAGACCACTCGGCCATGGAGAACCCTAATTCGACAATAAAATATCTGAGTTGTTGCCTTTGAATTATAAAAACAAATGCTTTATTTGGCGCGATATCTTATGCCTCAATTGAGCGAAATCGATTTCGGATAATCGTGGACTTTTTGTTTAACAAATAGTGTTTAACAATCAACTTTCTTTAACATATATGTTTTTCGATTTACACAATTATTCAGACATTTAGTCCGAAACTATGTGTCCTCCGTGGCCGAGTGGTTTAAGGCGCCGTCTCAATATCACTTACCTCTCACCACTAAGGTCGCAGGTTCGAGTCCCGCTCGCTCCAAAAACTTTAAGTTAGAAAGGTTGTCAGTTACTTGCGGAACGATGGTGATTCTACTCAGATTCATTCTGAGGTCTTCCTCCACCAATAAAACTGGATATGCCACACATAACCTGAGATATGTTGAATATGGCGTGAAACCCCATAAAAAAATAGACGGAAGCGCTAGTATGTACAATCGTGGGAATAAATATAGACGTGCTCCTACCCGCTACAGAAGTCTGTGTAATCGTACCCGTCCACTCGTATATCCAGGGAGGCCTTGTACAAAGACAGCATCTATATATAGAATAAGCACGTCAGAAAACAAAGTAGAAATGGTACCTGGGACCGGTGTCACTCAAACATCTCAACCTGAGATTTCCTTCAACTAAAAAAATCTCAATTTCTCTAAACGCTTTCTTGATCCCGTTGCATATTATTAAATGACCACACAGACAGATTTGAAATTTGCACAAATCTTTGTTCATTGGTAATAAATGATCAATGCAATTTGACCAACGTCACTGAAGTCATAACATTTCAAAATTTTGAGTTGAGACCAGGAACATCTCAAGTTGAGATGTTTAGGGAAACTTGGACCTGCCAGGGGTCGGTTTTACTAAACATATCAAGCTGAGATTTCCCTAAACTAAAAACTAAAAAAGTATTTCTAATAATTACATGAACTCATTATATAACTTACAAATAACCACATATGATTGAAGTTATCTTTACTCATTGGTAAGGGACAACACGCAAACTAATCAATGTAAATGAAGTTGCAGAATTTCAAAACTTTGAGTTGGGAAAAATCTCAACTTGAGATGTTTAGTGAAACTTTAAACAGATAGCAAAATGTAGTATAAGTTAGGTAAGTGTTAGTCACAATGTATATCAATCACAGGTATGATAATTTACATAAGTTCTCTCATGGTGAAATCTTATTAATTAACGGTAAATTAACTGATGTAGAATGCTTACAAAACGACAGTTAATTGAAAAGAAAAAAAGATTTATTGAGAAATACAGTCACGATGCATTCATTAAAATCAGTTTAATATACAAAACGACAGATGTGTTTCTATCAGACAGACAGACAGACAGACAGACAGACAGACAGACAGACAGACAGACAGACAGACAGACAGACAGACAGACAGACAGACAGACAGACAGACAGACAGACAGACAGACAGACAGACAGACAGACAGACAGACACTTACGGCATTTACGCTCTTGCTGGACAGAATGTTTTCATCTTCAACAATAAAAGACACACCCCGAAATTCGAATGGCATATGATCATCAATCCACTTTATTTCCCCGGGGATACGGGACGACAGCGGAATAAGCAGGGCTTAAAACAATACATAAATAGCAATTAAACACATAGCAATGGTGTCATCAAAAACAATGCAAAAAATTAAATGACATTTTCTATATTATGATATTTACGAATCAATATGCGATACAATGAATAACGTATTATCCATACATTGCATAGGAAAAACTATATAAGGCAAAGCAACACCATTAATTTTGAAACAGGAAATGCTTCCGTGTTGTAGTCGCATAATGGCGGTTATAAATAATCCGTTGTTTCTTCTTCTTAAAAAATGCATTTTTTCTTATTTTAATACTAATTTTTATTTGAATGGCATTATTGATGTATTTAAAACATTTTGAAAGTATTGTCATGTTTGAATTGTGAATTAAGAGAAAAAAATAATATTTGGAAATGAAGAGCCCGTGTGGTTCCGGCTAAGAATAGAATCACTATTGATCTCTGCAGAGGGGTAGGAATCCTCCGAATGAGTGTCATGTTCATTTTATCATTCTTTGTCATGTTCACTATTGTGGTTAAATTATCAAACCCCTATGTGGTTCCAGGGAGCCATGAGTGATGGCAAGAATAGGATCACTGTGGTTAATGCATGTCGTAAGAAGCGCCAAACTGAATAATATGATAGAATTTGCTGAAACTCTGCAGTTCTGCAGGTATCAAAGTTCTAGGTTCATTCTGCATATTCATTTGTTGGTGTATTTTTTTAATCTTCATGTTTATTTGTTGTTTTTGTACATGTAGAGTGAACCTGGAATCTTCCTTCCTGTTGGCGTCGAATAACCTATAATGTGTTGGTACGCCGTAAAACCCTATTCATTCATTCTTTCATTTTGGTCTCTCTATGAATGACAAGCCTTCAAACTTTTATTATTTACTACAGAATAAAGAACAAAAATCAATGGTTGGCTTACACCTTAAAATAGATGTTAATATATAAACTTCAATCATATTATCGTGTTGATCTATCTACTTTGAAGGTACAAATTATCCTGAAAACAAATGACAAATGATTATGGAACCAGAGGGATTCTAATATAAATGATTAAAGTTATACCTGTATATTATTATGTCGTCAGTAGAGCGTGTGTATAACAACTAGTGGTGGTGATGGAAGGGGAAGTGTGGCACCGGCTAGTACAGAATAATCTGAAAATCCGGTGCTAGAGCCGGCATGCTCGGTGTACGCCCAACCGCCCATTTTTCACCCTTAAAACTCATGCCATATATAACGTTGCTTATTCAAATTCCATCGCGTATTGAGAAACTTAAATTTAAACTACACCTATCACCCCACACCCCAACCCACTTTACCCTAATCTGAAATTCTGAATGTTTTTACCTGCAAAATCTTCGTCTTGTTTAAACTTGACGAACCCTATGGCGAGCAGCAACGGTATAATGACACACGCCGCTATCGTCTTCTTCACGTTCTTTGCAACCACAAGCCCAACACTGAAACAAAACACAATAAGAGGGCTAGTGGGTGGTGTTTAACATTGATGATTTTCTTTCTTTTCTGCTTATACATCCAGCAATCATAAATTGATAATTATGGGAAGTCTCGTTTCCGAGGAATGTTTACAGACATTTGAATCACTGGTTAACTTAGAATTTTACATGCATTGGGTACAACTCTCTCTCTCTCTCTCCGCACAAGATACCGACTGCTTTAAGCCCAAAGGACTGCATACTTTCGCAGCATCTTGCTCACATAAGAGGCATTATGGGAATGCGTTACCTAACCACCGGAGTAAAATGCCCATATACAGTTTGTTTTTCTGAAATCTACAGAGCATTGAAGTACTTATGAAGTGTTTATTTTCACCTGAAGCAATATCTATGTTAGAACATCTGCCACAACGATACGGATTCGCAGGCCTCATACAACTATCCTCTAAAATTTAAAAATAGGATTTAACGCCATGTTCAACACAGTTCAGGTTATATAATTATGACATATCCAGTTTTATCCTCAGAATGAATCAGTATAGAATCACGGTTCTTCTGCAAGTAACTGGCATAAAGCTTTTGGAGCGAGCGGGACTCAAACCTACGACCTTAGCGGTGAGAGGTAAGTGATATTGAGACGGCGCATTGGACCACCAGGCCTTGGAGGATCCAAAGCGCCAAGTGAAGAAGCCTTCAGTGTCATTTTTTGTAAAACAATTTTATACATAAACCAGTTTAAACATTTATATTGAAGCAAATGTTAAAGTATAAATGTTGATTTTGTATAAATAAAATAATGATTGTCCATCCATCCATCCATCCATCCATCCATCCATCCACCCACCCACCCACCCAAACACCCACCCATCCATCCACCCATCCATCCACCAATCCATCCATCCATCCATCCATCCATCCATCCATCCATCCATCCATCCATCCATCCATCCATCCATCCATCCATCCATCCATCCATCCATCCATCCATCCATCCATCCATCCATCCATCCATCCATCCATCCATCCATCCATCCATCCATCCATCCATCCATCCATCCCTCTATTCATCCTTCTTATTTATTCCTCCCTCCCTCCCTTCAAACTAACACTGTTTCTCTGTTTCCCTGACTTGATATTTTGACCTGAGCAGTGTTTCGCACGAGTGGTCTGGTATGCACATGTAATGACTGATTTAGTGAATTCCATTATTTATCGAATGAATATGCAAGTGGAGTTTTAAATGGTTTTGAAATACATTAAGGGTAATAAATGTGCACCTGACGCGCCTGTCACAACACGCATGAGTCTATTTATCTCAATGAAATCTTCCTTGTTTGTGACGGAGTGTGCACAATATTAAATGATTGAATATTTAGCGTCATTTTTATGCTATGTAATTGAAGGCTAACAGACGATCAGTTAACGTAACCGCTGTTTCTGGGGATCCTGAAAGGTTAACCAGTACCCTTGCACACCCCATCTCCGCAAGTAAATGATAATTTTCCCACTTAATCAGCGGTGAGAGATGAATGATAATGAGACACAATGTCGTATATCAATCATCACGGAGACTGTGGCCAGGCGGGGATTCGAACATACGACCCCTGGATTGATAGTCAGACGCTCTACCGACTAGGCTAATCGGGACGGCATGTACAATAAAAATGATGATGATAATTTTGTTTATCGTCGCCACCGGTTTCCCATATGGGCGACGCCTCTGAAGAGTATTAATTCTTTAAGATATTTGGAGGATAGTACAGACATAGGAAGACTCTTTTGTAGCGTTCCTATATCTATTACATGCCCGTTGCTAAGCACCGATACATGGGATCTCGGTAATTGCTTAAGTCGCATTCAAAAGACTGGTTAGTATTTTTAGTTGAAGGGGATCGAACATGCGAACCCTGGGTCCGCAGTCTAAGACGTTAATCACTAGACTACTAATCTGCTCGCACACACAATTACAATATCATATAGTCATGAATATAAATAGAAATACGCCTTCTGCTCGTACACACAATTGCAATATCATATATTTATGTATATAAATAGAAATACGCCTATTGCTCGCACACACAATTACAGTATCATATAGTCATGTATATAAATAGAAATACGCCTACTGCTCGCAGACACAATTACAATATCATATATTCATGTACTAGTATATAAACAGAAATACGCCTTCTGCCCACACATACAATTACAATATCATATATTTATGTATATAAACAGAAATATGCCTGCTGCTTGTACAACCGGCCCCTAGAACATTTCCCCCTTTGCTGAAAATTGCATGGGCGGACATTTCCCCCTTTATTGGCGGACAATTCCCCCTACGTATTTCATGTATATAAAACAAAAATACGCCTACAGCTCTCACACACAATTACAATATCATATATTCATGTATTTAAACAGAAATACACCTACTGGTACTAGACAATCTCAAAATAAAGCTGCACACGCACACTTTTATCATGAGACAATAACCCCAATTTCAAAGTGTGAAGGAAATCACTGCAATATAGACATGCCAACTGACCAATCGTAAGAATTTTAAATCATCACATCTCATTATAATCTATGAACTACAAAAGTATCACTTGTAAACTTTCCCACAATAAGATTTAAGACTGACATAGCATCAGCGGTGAGAGGTAAAGATCATTAAACGACCGCAGCTTGGACCTCTCAGCCATGGATGGCCACTCAGTCACGGATGGCCACTCAGTCACGGACGGCCACTCAGACACGGATAGCCAATCAGTCACGGATGGCCACTCAGCCACGGATGACCACTCAGTCACGGATGACCAATCAGCCACGGATGGTCACCCAGCCACTCAGTCACGGACGGCCACTCAACCACGGACGGCCAATCAGCCACGGACGGCCACTCAACCACGGACGGCCAATCAGCCACGGACGGCCACTCAGCCACGGATGGCCACTCAGCCACGGATGACCACTCAGCCGCGGATGGCCAATCAGCCAAGGATGACCACTCATTCACGGATGACCACTCAGCCACGGATAGCCAATCAGCCGCGGATGGCCACTCAGTCGCGGATGACCACTCAGTCACGGATGACCACTCAGCCGCGGATGGCCACTCAGTCGCGGATGACCACTCAGTCGCGGTGACCACTCAGCCACGGATGGCCAATCAGCCGCGGATGGCCACTCAGCCAAGGATGACCACTCATTCACGGATGACCACTCAGCCACGGATAGCCAATCAGCCGCGGATGGCCACTCAGTCGCGGATGACCACTCAGTCGCGGATGACCACTCAGCCGCGGATGGCCACTCAGTCGCGGATGGCCACTCAGTCGCGGTGACCACTCAGCCACGGATGGCCAATCAGCCGCGGATGGCCACTCAGTCGCGGATGACCACTCAGCCGCGGATGGCCACTCAGTCGCGGATGACCACTCAGTCGCGGTGACCACTCAGCCACGGATGGCCAATCAGCCGCGGATGGCCACTCAGCCGCGGATGGCCACTCAGCCGCGGATGGCCACTCAGCCGCGGATGGCCACTCAGCCGCGGATGGCCACTCAGCCGCGGATGGCCACTCAGCCACGGATGGCCACTCAGCCGCGGATGGCCACTCAGCCACGGATGGCCACTCAGCCGCGGATGGCCACTCAGTCGCGGATGACCGCTCAGTCGCGGTGACCGCTCAGCCGCGGATGGCCACTCAGCCGCGGATGGCCACTCAGCCGCGGATGGCCACTCAGCCGCGGATGGCCACTCAGCCGCGGATGGCCAATCAGCCAAGGATGACCACTCATTCACGGATGACCACTCAGCCACGGATGGCCAATCAGCCGCGGATGGCCACTCAGTCGCGGATGACCACTCAGTCGCGGATGACCACTCAGCCGCGGATGGCCAATCAGCCGCGGATGGCCACTCAGCCAAGGATGACCACTCATTCACGGATGACCACTCAGCCACGGATAGCCAATCAGCCGCGGATGGCCACTCAGTCGCGGATGACCACTCAGTCACGGATGACCACTCAGCCGCGGATGGCCACTCAGTCGCGGATGGCCACTCAGTCGCGGATGACCACTCAGTCGCGGATGACCACTCAGCCGCGGATGGCCAATCAGCCGCGGATGGCCACTCAGCCAAGGATGACCACTCATTCACGGATGGCCACTCAGTCGCGGTGACCACTCAGCCACGGATGGCCACTCAGCCGCGGATGGCCACTCAGCCGCGGATGGCCACTCAGCCGCGGATGGCCACTCAGCCGCGGATGACCACTCAGCCGCGGATGACCACTCAGCCGCGGATGGCCACTCAGCCGCGGATGGCCACTCAGCCGCGGATGACCACTCAGCCGCGGATGGCCACTCAGTCGCGGATGGCCAATCAGCCGCGGATGGCCACTCAGTCGCGGATGGCCACTCAGTCGCGGATGGCCACTCAGTCGCGGTGACCACTCAGTCGCGGATGACCACTCAGCCGCGGATGGCCAATCAGCCGCGGATGGCCACTCAGCCGCGGATGGCCAATCAGCCGCGGATGGCCACTCAGCCGCGGATGGCCAATCAGCCGCGGATGGCCACTCAGCCGCGGATGGCCAATCAGCCGCGGATGGCCACTCAGCCGCGGATGGCCAATCAGCCGCGGATGGCCACTCAGCCGCGGATGGCCAATCAACCGCGGATGGCCACTCAGCCGCGGATGGCCACTCAGCCGCGGATGGCCAATCAGCCGCGGAAGGCCACTCAGCCGCGGATGGCCAATCAGTCACGGATGACCACTCAGCCACGGATGGCCAATCAGTCACGGATGATCACTCAGCCACGGATGGCCACTCAGCCGCGGATGGCCACTCAGTCACGAATGACCACTCAGCCACGGATGACCACTCAGTCACGGATGACCACTCAGCCACGGATGGCCAATCAGTCACGGATGGCATGCATGTATAACAGCTGGTTCTCTATATAGGTTATATTCCGTTATCTAATGAATCAAATTTTTTCTATTGATGTAATTTCTTTCGTTCGTATTTAAAGTAACCTGTACAAACAAAACAGTGTGATTGCATGTGTGGATGAAGAGTATGTTTTGAGCATACATTTCCCTCTTTAATTGTGTTTTCCTAAAAACGGCATAACCAGTAAGTAATATCCTTTTAATGCTATAAAAAGCTGATATAGTTATATTGTTTAGCAAAACATGTAACTATCTGAGGCAAAATACCGCTGTGAATTTTTTTTTTAACTCACTATCATCTCCGATATTTCAATAAGACCAGAACCATGGAATAACTTCTCACGGCTACATCCGAAACGTTCGGGAATCATCGGTTAAATTGCAATTGAGAGTTAGGTATATACACTTGGTTATACATGAACCTATGACCATGTAAAAGTCCTACGTAGCACAGTGAATAGAGCTGCGAATTGTCTGGGTTCATCGCCCATTACAAGTTATTCTATTGTTTTTGTTCATTTCACTAGCAACACTATTTTCTTTCCCACAATAATCCATAAAATTAGGTTCTATAATGTTATGCCTTCAAAGAGGTCCACTACCGAAAGATCACGGAATTGGCCGAGTATGATGGAATATTATCGTAAGTTTTACGATAATTTCCATCAGCGGAGCAACTTATTTGCCTTTTTTAAACTGATCAGTAAATATACATTTAAAAGAAAAATGATTCACGTGCAATGTCCAGTTTATTCAATTAGAAACCAACTGTGAAATGTGGTTTTGTTCGGGAAATAGTACGGCGTCAATTACCACCAGCAAGTGACGTCATGACGCCATATTGTTGTCAACTCATTTTTCCAACACTCAATAGATAGACAACATTAAATGTGTAGCTGTTTAAATACCTATGATAAAGAACAAGAGTTCGAAAATTCTGAAAACAAAGTTGTTATTTTTTTAATAATGAAATATTTTTAGCTTTATTCTCATATGTCTTACAAACAACACCCGTGATTTAAATAATATACGAAGGAACACATCTGGGGCCGGTTTACTTAACATCTTAAGTCGAGCTTTTCCTCACCTCAGAATTCGCACTTTTTGTAAAGCCTTTATATATAACTCATTACACATTAAGGGCCACACAGAATAAATATAGGAACACATTTTACTCATTAGTAAAAAATATCAAACAAATTATCAATGTAAAAATGAGTTAAGGAAAATCTCAAGTTGAGATATTAAGTAAAACTGAAGCCAGTATGTTTTAGTTATAAACTTTCTTATTTTACATCGATTGTGAAACAAGTTCTTACAACAAATCACACTCGTTGATTCCTGGGTAGAACAAGCTAAGTACATTTGTATGTGCGAATAGAGTGTTTTGCTGAAGGACACCACACATTGCCGTGGCGGAGGATCGATATGCTTCAATATATTGTGTGGAACTAATTAGTCAGCCATATATAATGGACGTAGACTAGTAATTAGTTAGTTATGTATATCAGCGCCGCACAGATCAGTACAGGTCGGCAGCTATAAACAGACAACAATTATCACATTAGTTTTAGTGCACTTACTTGTAAAAGAAGCGTTCCAGTCCCTGAGTTATTCCGTTGCTTATCCGTTTAAGAATTGATGGTTTCTTGTCCTTGTGTCCACGTGTTTTAGATCTACCCTTCCTCCTCTTATCAGTTTCATGTCTGACATCGCCATTAACCCTGTCCTCGATATCGCCTTCAACAGAGTCCATATCTTCCATCTCGCGTACCTTCCCCATGTAATAACGATCGTGGACGAAAGCACGATTTACGTTTCCTGCGCGTTTATTATCATAACGTGATTCAGCACCAGAATTGTCGGATGCATCGTAATAACGGTTTCCTGGCAAGTGATGGTATTGATCGTCATATTTACTAGTATGCCTATATGCAGGTCGCGTCTCTACTTCCTGGCTGACATATGGCGAATATTGATTGTGGGCGTATCCGTGGCGAATATCTGGTGATGATGTAGAGTACTGCGGTTGACCCGTGTATATCACACAGTCGTTCCAATTACGGTACGGATTGGTCACGGCGGGATATTGCGGTGCATACGGGGTATTGGCGTATTTCGAAACATGCCGAGGATCATCGAACGTATATCCGTAAGGGCTATCTTGGTAGTTGTACGGATCCGAGGATCGCCGATTTGTGTGTCTGCTGTGGCGTTCCTTTTCACTGATATCTCTCACGTGGGGTGCTCGGTCTTTGCGTCCCATTGTTTTATGAAAATGTAACGTTTTTAACGCTGGAAAAAAAGAGAGAAAAATGTAAAACGGGATAAACAAAGAAGATTGTACATTTTAGTTATATACAGAATATTCCAGTGCTCATTTATTGTCATTGGCTCAATTAAAGTTACGTCATTTAGATATTGAGTCGAGTCGAAAGTATTTCGGTATTTTACGTACAATAGCTGGGTAACACGAACAACATCGAGCGATACAATAAAAAGAACGCTCGGCTATTTCCAATTACGTTCGAAATAGCCGAGCGCTAGTCTGTGGTACGGACCCAGCTCTCCCGTTAAATAGCCGTGCACTGGTCCGATTGCTTTTACGATTTAATAAATGTAACCCTTTGACGATGTTCACAAGTTACAAAAGCAAAATATAAAGTTGAAAAAATCATTTTATCTAGATCTATTACAACTTTAAAAAATATATATGTATTTCAATTTTTATGTCATTGTGTAACGTGTATAGAAGGGATGGCCCAACCCGAACCTCAAACACCCATCACGGGGTGATTAAATGGACCATTATTTGGTGGTTAAAATTAAAATTACTCGCATGTCGTAAAATTGTGCGATATGAACTGCAGGAGGAAGACCTCTGATGCTTGAACATAAACTCATATATATCAGATTTGGATAAAATCGACATGGTGTGTAATTTTGAGGTCAATTTCATATACGTGCAACATTACCAAATTACCGAACTTTAAACATTTTAATATACTACAAACCTCTTGCGGGTTCTACATTGTTTATCAAGGAAATAACTCCCATGCTACCTCTGGCTTCAATTTCATTAATATTTTACTCAAATACTTTAAAACTTAATTAAGTTTTGACTGGTTATTTACCCACTATATAATCAATATCATTGAAACCATCTGCACTTTTAGTGAAACCAGACTAAATCATGATCACCTAGCTGCTTTTCTTAGATTTAAGCTTTTTAGTATTTAAGTATATGTTGGTGAAACAATTTGTCATTAAAGCCAACGAGTGTAAAAAAGAGGTTATTTTACCTACAATTTACATTTTGGAAAATCACCCCACTCTCACTGAAGTCTCTCTTAAAGGAAACCTTACATTTGTTACACATATAATTACCTCTTTTTCAGCGAGTGCTATCAATTTGCAGTAATAATGCCAAGTTCCAGGAATCAAATACTGAAACTTTTGTCAGAATACCATTTTCTGCATGGTCATTATATACAGCCGCGAGATGTCGACCGATATGCAATTTTGATGTGTGACTAATTTTAACCCCCCTCCCCACCAAACAAAAAAAAAATGCGGTAGCAAAATTTTCATTGAGGTTCGTTCCCTTTAGCCATTGAAGAAGGCCGACCATCTGTGCCGGGTGTGCGACAGAGGACAGGTAGAGGACGAGGCACACTTTCTAGAGCAGTGTAAACGAATCTAAGTAATCGAATACATGAACACCTTTATGTTGGTATTTTACTCTAAACATTTGTCCTATTTGGTAACTGATGCATATGACACATGACAGGTTATATTACCAAATTCACAATCAGTGATGTGTTTAAGTCAACGATTCGATTACACACATGTTCTACAATATGTAATGATAATAAAGTAAAGTTAAGTGTTTGTTTATCACAGCTGTAATTTGTTCCGTTCTGTTCAAATAAAACGACACAGAGCTAGCGTATTCTTCCCACGGGTGATGGCTGGAGAGTATCGGAGTTGACTCCCGTGGGTAGCCGAAGAAGTCTTTGCCAGACTGTTGGTCATTGCAACAATGTTTATGTTATCATTTTGTTTAGTAAAGATATTGTTATCATAAACAACTATTACATCAGTATAAATGTATGTAATTTAATTAAAAATAAATAAATCAGAGATAGTTAGGTGGAAAATTGAGACAGATAAAGAATAGAAAATGTGGATTCAAGAAAAAAAAATGCATGACAATATATGGATAAATTATAAATTTCTTCTCAAACAGCCTAAACTGTAATAACACAAATACTAGTAGTAGATATCATAAAATGTTAGTCTTTACGTCACTTCTGCACTCCCGTATAAATGTTTTATATTTCTTATAATTTACCTCACATTTTTATCGAATAAATACAGTATTATAATATATCTAGCTGTGGAATTTCACATCACCATAAAATCAATATTCGTCTATAATCAATACAACTGACCTGTTATTCTGTGCAGTTACACATAAAAAGTGTTCATTATTATTTATGTAATTACATGTAATTACCTGTATACAAAAGAGTATTGTGAAAGCCTAAGGATTACGTGTAGTCATATTATGTGTAAAAATGTTAACTTTGTTACAGACATTCATTCGGTCCCCTCGATTTAACTAGCTGTTGTTAACTAACTGCTGGGTCAGCAACCGGTCGCATCAGAAGAGAAATCAAGTGCTTCCACCAGGATTCGAGTGAGTGAGTGAGTGAGTGAGTGAGTGAGTGAGTGAGTGAGTGAGTGAGTGAGTGAGTGAGTGGGTGGGTGGGTGGGTGGGTGGGTGGGTGAGTGGGTGAGTGAGTGAGTGAGTGAGTGAGTGAGTGAGTGAGTGAGTGAGTGAGTGAGTGAGTGAGTGAGTGAGTGAGTGAGTGAGTGAGTGAGTGAGTGAGTGAGTGAGTGAGTGAGTGAGTGAGTGAGTGAGTGAGTGAGTGAGTGAGTGAGTGAGTCTATCGGCGGGTCTGTCGGTTGGTCGGTGAATGAATCGGTCGGCCGGTCAGCA
Organism: Panopea generosa; assembly: GCA_029582155.1. Lineage (NCBI taxonomy): Eukaryota > Metazoa > Mollusca > Bivalvia > Adapedonta > Hiatellidae > Panopea > Panopea generosa. Next base: position 10,425,148 of record CM055905.1, on the reverse strand, counting down.
AGTAACTACTTTATTATAGTGACATATACATGATATACTAGTACGTGATACAAAACATGATACTAACAAGAAACATAAATAACACCCGGCCCGATGGGCCTGTAAGTCATTATAAACTACAAATACCGCATCACACGTAAATGTTGTAGAAGAAGATTTATACTTTTTACTGTGTGTGATATATGTACAGATTAAATGGAGGCATATTTGCCAGATAAATATTTTAATAATTCAACTGGAGATAAGTTTACTATTTTAATGGCAACACAAAATGAAAGTTTGATAAATCTGTAGCAACTTCTCTCCAAAGAAGAAAAGAAGTTCTGTGTGTTACTAGTTAAGCTATATATTAATGTATATGTACTATGATATAATCTTTCTATTTTATGCATGTAAAGCTGTGTATAAATGATGTAATACTCCGTGTAATCTTGAAAAGTTAACACTTATTTATATAAAAAAACATGCTGCATGTCCTTGTGGCCTTAAAGCAAAATAACTATTTGTCATTGTCACATACTTTTCATAATTATCAATTATAGTATATTACTGTTACAAGTATTACATATATTTGAGACATATATATGAGACAGGATAACCCATTAAGTTGAACTTATTTCCAAATGGGTCCTTAAGAAAAAAAATCATGGTCTTAAAATATTGGCCGCAGTAGCATTATGGGCCTAATATAGCAGGAAAGAGCTATACATTATGTTACTTATAATTAAAACAAAAAGAGGACAACTCCGTCTATTTGTAGTTCATTCAAGATTTTAAATTTTAGGTCTTCTACTGCTAACAGATAACTTGAAACGAATATAATCTTGTGTTGAAAATGGCGTTTAGCCAATCCCATTCAAAAACAATATTAAGGACGATGTTTACAGTTTTGCATGACAGCTAATATTATCTGCATGTATCTGTGTATTAGTTTAACAAATATACTTGATGTAAACGATTTTAAATATTTTTTTCGCATTTGTTCGCTAAATTTCAAAGACGGGTATGTTTTTGAGGAAGTTGTAACAAAAATCTGTACGGTAACATGTGTTTTTTATTTGTGATATTGCATGAACATACTCTAAACTTAAATACTGGGAAGTTTCATAAACTTTTATCCATAGGAAAAATATGGCAAAAAGTATAGACATCATCTTTAATCTATACTGAAAATACTACTTATAAGTTCTGTATGTTGTAAAATGAAATGATCAGCAACCCCCACCCCACAAAACAATCACTACTAAGAAATCTATAGCTCACAAAAAACAACAACCCAAGAACAAACAAATTACAAGTGACACGTACAAAATAAGAATAAAAATAAATGAATAGTTTTACGTACTTTAAACGGCCGATATAACCTATCCCCAGATTACTCCAAAACACTATGGTTCAACGAAAACATTCCCTGTGTTAATATAACCAATGCGAGAGCTTACGTTTGGCTGACACTTCGACAATTCAGTCGTCCGCGTCATATTAAACTCGCACGGGTAGATAATTCAACTCTATATCTATTACGTCTTCGGTTACGTAAATACCCGAGGGTATAATTTTTTCTTTTAATAATATGCTTAATCTGCAGGACATTTTGAAAGCAATCATGTTTAAAAATATATGCCTCTGTCCAGGGTAAGTAAATAGGATAAATACGTCTCTACACAGTGTCAATATATAGGATAAATACGTGTCTGTCCAGGGTAAATAAACAGGATAAATACGTGTCTGTCCAGGGTAAATAAACAGGATAAATACGTGTCTGTCCAGGGTAAGTAAATAGGATAAATACGTCTCTGCACAGGATCAATATATAGGATAAATACGTGTCTGTCCAGGGTAAGTAAATAGGATAAATACGTCTCTGCACAGGATCAATATATAGGATAAATACGTGTCTGAAGTGTCAAATGGGTGATGGCAAGAATATGATCTCTGTAACTCATGTATATCGTAAGAGGCAATAATTTGAGTATTTGTTTAAGAATTTCAGAAACTCTGCAATTCTGCAATTCCGCAAGTGTCACTGTTCTATGAGAATTCTACCATATCCATGTGTTGATGATTATTTTTCAATCTGTATGTTAGTTTGAGGTTCTTGTACATGCAGAGATAATTTGGAATCTTACTTCATTTGCTGTCTTATGACATGTTGATATGTTTTATTTTTCAATCTGTATGTTAGTTTGAGGGTCTTGTACATGCAAATTGTCCTATGATGTGTTGATATGTACTACATAACTGTTACAACTACTCGTGTAGCTACTAGTATATGTAGTTACTGTTCTACAATAAATGTGATTATTCTCCAGGGCTCTTAGGCATAAAGCCTCTGAATTTGCCAATTTTTTTCACATTAACTTCTATCATGGTTTCCGCCCGCCCGCCCGCCCGTCCGCCCGCCCGTCCACATCCATCCATCCATCCATCCATCCATCCATCCATCCATCCATCCATCCATCCATCCATCCATCCATCCATCCATCCATCCATCCATCCATCAGGAAGATTCCAGGTTCCCTCTACATGTACAAAAACAACAAATTAACGTACAGATTAAAAAATCACACCAACAAATACATATACAGAATGAACCTAGAACGTTGATACCTACAGAACTGCAGAGTTTCAGCAAATTCTATAGTATGACTCAAATTGTCGCTTTATACGATATGCATGAGCCATCGTGATCGTATTCTTGCCATCTCTCATATGGCTCCTCGGAACCACACAGAGTTTAGTAATTCACCAAAATAGTGAACACGACAAAATATAATAAATGGCAACCAATTTGGAAGATCTCTTCCCCACTGCAGTGATCGACAATGATTCTATTATTACCCGGAACCACACAGGTGAGAAGAAGAAAACCGAAGAGAAGAAGATTGGGGGAAGAATAAGAAGATTAATGATAATAATATTTTATTAACTTGAAAAAAATAACTTGAACAAATTTTAGCAAACCAGAAAAACGTCTAATATATCCAATAAAAGTGACCCATATATAAGTATGCTGTTTGCCGTGGCCCGATTTTCATTGAGGTTCGTTCCCTTTAACCTTTAATCTCAAGATAAACAGAATACCGACCGACTGTGCCGGATGTGCGACAGAGGGCAGGTAGAGACGAGGCACACTTTCTAGAGCGGGGTAAACATGAAAATATAATCAATCGAAGTTATCGAATACACGCACTTCTTTTTATCATGTCAATGCATTAATTTCTGTTGATAAACTGCCTGCCTGATAAACATAGGTTTATCACGTCATTGCAAGATTATCAGGCAAATGACGTCATTGTGTATACCTCCTGCAATGCATTAAATATATAACAATAACATTGTAATATATGGGAATTAATTATGAATACATCTAATCCTAACATTCTTATATTCCCGAAAGTTAGGCAAGACATATATCAGTTTACTTACCAAGGGAATACTCTAGAGACGGTCTCAGAATCTAAATATTTAGGTATTTTTTTAAGCAGAAGCGTTTCCTTATGTAACGCAAAAAATCATATTGCCAGACAAGGTTCACGAGCACTTTATAGTTAATGAAAAAAGTAAAAAACTAGCATTACCAATAGATGCAAATAGATATTTTTAATAAAATAGTGAAATCAGTTCCTCTTCACGGTTGTGAAATCTGGGGGTTTGGAAATGTAGACAGTATTGAAAGAGTACAGCTTAATTTTTTAAAATATATTCTAAAAGTATGTAGATCTCCTCCAAAATGCATAATCTATGGAGAAACTGGCGCTACCCCAATTTCTATTGATATAAATTCAAGAATGATCTCGTACTGGTCAAAGATTATTTCTCAAGACTTCGATAAATTATCATATAACATTTAAAAAGTCATGCATACTTCACATACTAATACCAGACCTGGAATTGCAAAAAATTGCAGTGCGGATGGCTTGAGTGTATGAAATACATTCTTATTAATTGTGGTAATATTGCTATTTGACAATGTCATGTATTTCCAAATGCCCAAAGTGGCTTAAGGCCTCAGCCGGTCAAATGATGAAAGACTTACGTTTAAACGATTGGTATAGAACAATAGAAGCTTCTAAAAGTTGTACAACATATAGATTGTACAAAGATAAATTCTGTTTTGAACACTGTCTGGTTGATACGCCTTATAAACATCTTAACAACATAATGATGGAATAATGTAAATAGGGAAAACAGAATATGTCCATGATGCAATGAAGATATAGGAGAAGAATATACTTACTTGTTTGTAAAGAATTGTCAAATGTTCGGAAAACAAAGTTAAACCCGAAATATTATGTACGACCCAATGGTCTTCAATTTAAAAGTATCATGAACGTAACAAATAAAGTGCAGGTTTTTTTTAGTTGTTGTTTTACATAACTGGCACTGTCTTTTGGTCATTCAAATTGTGTTACTACCCAATTTGATATATGATGATTATCTATTCTACCAGTTCCTTGAACCTATATGAATGTTTCTCCTTATAGGGAGTGTCATATGGAATAATATGTCTACAGGCATATTGCACAAAGGGTATACGGACAAAAGCCCCCCCGGACATAAGCCCCCTCCAACAGGTAGGGCGGACATAAGCCCCCTCGATGTTTTTGCAAGGCGGACATAAGCCCCCTCGGCTAATCTCAAGGGGCGGACATAAGCCCCCTCGACCATTTTAGCAGGGCGGACAAAAGCCCCCTCGATCCCAAAAAATATAGGGCGGACATAAGCCCCCTTACCTCGTGTACAGAGCGGACAAAAGCCCCCCTCAATCCGTATAAAATAAAATAAACTGTTTGCCAAAATAGCGTATCAGACACAGCGTCACAGACGACACACCTAATGCACAAGTTATAATAATAATTATTATCGGTAATTTTTTCCCCATTGAAGCCTTTATTTTTGTTGAAAACAGCTTCAATTTACTTATGTGAAAATAGTCAGACAAAATTAATGCTCTTTAATAAGTAATCCACATTTTCGCTTAAAACAAACTGTGAATACGCGACCCAGTCTCTCTTCTTTAAAATTATATTTAATTATAATAACGTGACAGTTTGCATTAACCGTCAACAACAAACATCTCCTTATCTAATTATCAATTATGGTGTTCATACAATAATAAGTTATTATAACACACATATATATAATATGATCGCATGTTTACAAACTTACAATTATCAACAACAACATAACATTAACTTTAATCACCCAGGATTTGTACAACATCGGGATAATTACGGTGTAACTAATCAAAATCATGATAGCCGAGTAGTGGCTTGATCAGGGTCTGCTCTGTTTGCAGTAGTAGTGCGGATCGTTCAAAGTTATAATTTATTAACCTTATTGTTGGGGCTTATAAACGCTTTCATCGCCAGACATAAAAAAAATAATGGGAAAAGGCGCCGAGTAGGGTTAAGTTTAACGATAAAAACAGAGTGTGCATTAGGTATGTCGTCAATAAATGACGTTGCGCATTGAGAGTTATAACGAGTACTCTCCCTTGCTTTAAACCAAATACGCTATTCTTTTTTTTAAGACATGTTTAACCATTATTGATTCGGAAATTGTTAAGAAGATAAACATTTGAGCAGACCTATGACCAAAAACAAAGGTGAAGGGGGGTTTATCAACTATATTACTCTAGGTAAGGGGGCTTTTGTCCGCCCTGCTTAAATAGTCGAGGGGGCTTTTGTCCGCCCCAAAAAATTAGACGAGGGGGCTTATGTCCGCCTTGCAAAAACATCGAGGGGGCTTATGTCCGCCCTACCGGTTTGAGGGGGCTTATGTCCGGGGGGGCATTTGTCCGCGAATCTGCACAAAGTGCATTTTACTGTCAAGCTACTGGCACCCTGCTGAGCTTTCATAATTCAACAAAAAAACACATTTACACCATGTGGTATCGGGAAATATCATGCTACAGTGTGCATATTGTACCCTAATTAGCATAAATCACCACAGGTTTTATGACCCTAGGTTTTATGACAGGATGTAATATCACATAGTATTATACCTTAACACTATTTTAAACATGTTTAGTTAATTAGGGTTTCAATATCAATGCAAACGTTTAAGTAAAAAATTATGTAATATGATTCTATGTATATTTTTTTCCGGATTGTATACCAGAACACTATTTTAACAGTAAAAAAAACTCTGCTGTTAAATAACATACAATAGCAAAGAATAAGAAGGACAATAAATGTACATTTTCATGTATTTATAAATAAATAAAGGAACAAAGATTTTATTTTATCTTTTTTGATTACGAAGTAGAGGTAGTTCAAATGTTTATTCAAGAATAATGACTAAGCTGACTGTGAAAAAGCCGTATACCAATGAACTAAATTGCCTATTGATTATAAAATTAATAAAATGAGCTTATGAACAATTAATGGTTGACTGAATATTTAGCGTCATTTTTTTGCCATCGAGGGCTTACTGTACAGATGTTCAGTTAACCTAACCACTGTTTCCTGAAAATTTAACCATTACTCGAACACACCCCATATCCGCAATTAACTGATAACTTTCCCACTTGAATCAGCCGTGAGAGACAAATGATAATGAGACACAATAATGAATGTCAATCATCACAGAGACTTTTGCTGGGTGGGGATTCGAACTCGCGACACCTGGATTGAAAGTCAGACACGTAACTGACTGAGTTAATCGGGCCTGTCACAATTAAATGGCTTTTATTTGTATTTTAATAATAAATTTTTGATATCATGTCGTTTTCACACCTTATGTTTTTGGCATTAACCTCTTATTTTTATTGTTTATTGGATTATCGCACCTGTTTAATCCGTACGCAATTATAGCATTGTGAAAGTTTGCTATATCAATTTCGCAATATTTTGGAAGAGAATATATGTTATCCAAAATATAACATGATGGAATTCTGTAAGCAAATACAAAACCTTGACTTCTGGTTGATTTGTAAAATAAATATACGACTAAAATTCCTGTTGATTATTGTTGTCATCACATCTATTTTCGAATTGTTCTATTTTAACACTTACAGTTATTACTTGTTATCCACTGTTTGACAGTTCATGTTAATATTTTGATAATAAGAAAATTAATTGAAATAATTTGCGTATAATGTCAAATGTTACAGGCCAAATATATGAATGTAACCATGCATATTGTGGAACTCTCCCACAAAAACTGACAAATGTTGTTCCATTTCATAGGTTATGAATTTGAAATATATGCCGTTTATGTTACTAACCATCTTATATTAGCCTTAACACTTTACAACTTCGCATGACCTCATGATTTCATGTATAAGTGAACTGGAAAAAATGACGTCATTATGTATAATTACTTTTAACTCTACTTAAAATGAAAAAAAACAAAAAAACTAGAAATATTGACATGATAAAGAGAATAAAAAACCAAAGATTCGACAGAGCCTCGTCCTGGTTTTTTTCTAAGCCTCACATGATAAAGTTGATAATATCAGAAACTAACACGGAAATTTGGTTTTAAGTCTACCACTCCAATTTAAATATCGATTTTGTCACGTTTGGGTGGGTTTGACATACCAAACCATTCGGGATTTGTTTATTAATGATAACAAGATGTTTTTGTCCATTTTGATAAAAAAAAATTTAAGACATGTATATCGTTAAATATCCTTATATACGCCTTTAACGTATTCCTACACACTTGTTTATGGGTAAAGCATACATTTATAATTATATATATTTGTTATTCAAGCGAAACATGGACCATGCATATTATAATTAGTAGATATATACGAAGCAGTTAAGCGTACTTTCTTATTCAACGTACATTTGATACAGCATGTGCTCGCTAACATTCATGAATACATAGCTAATGTGCAAATACAAGTTAAAATAAACACTTTATAAAGAAACTATTCTAGCATTTAGTTCCGGATTGGAGAATTTAAAGTCAGTATTTTGGTCGTTATGTTTAGTAATCTCGTTGTTCTGTATCTACTTTGTTTCATATACTGACAACGAAATCTTAAATTTTGAAATCTTTCTCTCTTTTTTTTTTTTTATTAAATGATTTTTTTTTATTAATTACAAAAATGTTATACATATAAAATTTTTTATTAAAGGTCTGTATTTAATTTATACGTCAAAATTATTATACAAACCAAATAAAACTTTCCCACCTTACATGGATGCTTTCATAAACTACTGTCGAGAGAAAGTATATAAGAATTATTTTTGTTCGTTTCAATACTCTTTACTATGTATGCTGTCGAATATGTTGTACAGATATATTTAAACCAAATCTCATTTTCTCAAAGTCTAGAAGACCGCGGAAACTCTTTGAAGCGACCAGTAATTTGAGATAACCAGTCGTTTGAGAAAACCAGTAGTTTGAGATAACCAGTCGTTTGAGATAACGAGATGTTTGAGAAAACCAGTAGTTTGAGATAAACAGTAGTTTGATATAAATTAAATGATTCCTACAGCAAAAACAAGTTAATGGATCATTATTTCTATTTAGGTCTATCTTTTACATTGGCATAAGGAAGTTTGTTAGGAGAGAAATTCTATGAGATTGTCTTTCGTTCTAATTATTTTCACAAAATTGTAATATTGAAATATATTCGAAATAAAATATGTTTAAACTAAGATAACGTGAGTCGGCTGTATATGGACATTGAATTGTCATTTTGTTTAGTTTGAATTCATTTACAAGTATTTTACTTCGATTGTGGAACAAGTTATTACAACTTAGACAAATCACGTTCGAATCTTCCTGGTTATAATCAGTACTAATCATATACGGAAAAAGTGTCATGTTCAAGGACACCACACATAGTTGTGGATGAGGATCGGACCCACGACCCTCCGATCATGGGTTCGGTGTTCTACCATTGGACCAAGAACTCCGGTTTGTCATTTTGTCTGAATGAATGTGACGATGTGAACATATTTGTAATCAATGGCGAGAGCGGAGGATGCGAGGGGTGGGGGAAGTTTGGAGGAGGAGGCGGAAGTGTTGTAGTAACAAGTAATTACTCAAACTACTGTACCAGCCATTTACTTTATCACTATTGCAAAAATTAGTACTAGTATCAAAGTTTATATGAACCGCTCTCGAGTATGTTTCCTTGGTAAAACATGTACTTTTCGGTTGCGGTATAGGGTACAGAAAAGAATAGTTTTAGTTTGCTTTTTTATTTCTATCCAAATCGAGTCTGAAAGAGGATTTTTTTAGTTCTTCAACTCTTTTTGCAATTAAATTATTTGAATCATAAACGAGAAGCTCTGCGGAATACGCAGTGCTATCCTTCCTATAAACATCAGAATGTGTATCAATGTATATGTCATCAGATACCATTTCAGTAAGATTTATTTTTTTAATTTAATCTTTTATTCCTCCATACAAGGAGAGCATACAACAATATATCAATGTCTTGAAAATTATCTTTGATAAATTCTAATTTGTTTCGTATGCTACGAATATTAAGATCAAATAAAGATAAGCCATTCAAGTACTCCGTAGAAGAAGGACCTGAATTTAATTCCACGTTACCGGACATTATAATAAGTAGTAATATGATAACTGAGAATTCGTAATATAAAATGCTCGACTTGAGATATAATGTTGTCAACTGCAATGCTTAACGATAACATTTCAACAAAAATAAAATATAATACAATATAAACCGAATTAGCTATTTTGAAACTACGTCATTCAATTTTTAGATGGAACCTTCCGTATAAGGGGTGTTTGTAGTAAGATTGCTGATTTATCTGTTACATGGACTATAAAATAAATATGATATTAATATTAAGTGCGTTGTAGTATTGTCTGTTCCGGTAGCGTAGTGGTACCGGGTTGAACTGTCAACCCAAATGTCGCAAGTTCGAGCCGTATCTAAGTTAAAGTTTTATTTGCATTTTTATTTGCCATAATAGTATCCGTCTGCCTTGATATATGATATTAACTGTGTTATACTATTGTCCGTTTAAAACAACTACATAATTAATAAAATACAACGATTTTTTGTTAAAATCAACGTTCGCGGAGGAAATTTACAATGTTTTATTCATATGCACACGTACATATTACTTCAGCTGTAATCCGCAGCAGCAAGTCGGCACCGGCATTGGAGGCTTCTCGGAAGCCACAATCAGACAGAATTGTTTTAGATGATTTTGACTTGGTGTGGTGAGACGCTACGCTATAAGTCTCGCACAACAATTAATTTTGTACTGTTCTACATATAGAGACATGCACTTCTTGAACACTGGATACATTATCAATGGTTCTAAAAGTGCATTGTTCCCATAGATAGTCCTCTGTTGGGTTAATTATGCGGAAAAAATCTTGAGGCTGACCAGGTTGCTTTTTCACAATTTCGATGGTTTTACCAAACAGTTCCCAATGTCATCCAAACTTGGCAGAAATAATGAAAATGGTCCAATGTTCCCATATGCACAAAGAAATAACGTTTTATGTATTTTAACAAAAAAAAGCCAAACCGCTTAACACAGCTCTAATTTCTTTTGCGTAAAAACCTTGTTACCGTCATTAAAGGGTGGGGGGGGGGGGGGGGGATTCTTAAGTCAGACTGGTATACAGGCAATGTATATAGAGAAGAGGTTGCTACCAACACTTACACAATTAAAAAACAAACTTAAACAGTACACTGGGATACTTTTATGGAAAATAGATTGAAAAAAAAAATGATCATAAACAAGGCTCGAACTCGACATTTGGATTGACAGTTCAAACCGTAAGCACTACGCTATCAAAACACACAGTTTTATTTTATAGTTTATGTAACAGATAAAAATGTTATCATACTACAAACACCCCTTATACGGAAGATTCCATCTAAAATAGAATGACGTAGTTTCAAAATAGCTGATTCGGTTTATACATGTGTAGATTTTGACATAAACAATAATTTTCTGTATATACCATCACCGCATTTACAGTGAAAGCAGCCTATGGCCACTGGCCTACACAATAAGTCGTTACCCATTTGGGATTAAATCTGATTTAAAATCTAAATACACAGTGAGCGACCAGCCACTTATTGTACGCTTTTTTACCAAAGCTCTGCTGGATTGACATGTAAACATTGCAAAATAGGAAAGTTGAAAGAAAGAAGAAATAAAGGAAGGAAAAACACAACCTCGAAAACAAGAAAATGTATACATATCACCTAATAAATACATTTCGACAATCACGCTATTTCGGATTCCTTTCATTTACAAAATAATCAAATTGAATTATCAAATGTTAAAAATTGTGTGCCAGGGTAAATGTATTGAAAGGCACAAGTTTACATAGAATTAAAAATAACGTTCTAAATGAATGATTCATTAATGTCTATGCATCTATCATTCATATACTAATTAACCAATTAACCTTTCAATCATCAATTAACCAAACAATCAACCATTTAACTAATCAATTTCATTTATTTATTAATTACCAATGAATTAATAAATCAACCAATCCATCAATCAAATAATCAACTGACTAATTAATTCATTTATCCATAAAGCAACCAATCAAATAACCAATAACCAACCAACCAACCAACCAACCAACCAACCAACCAACCAACCAACCAACCAACCAACCAACCAACCAACCAACCAACCAACCAACCAACCAACCAACCAACCAACCAACCAACCAACCAACCAACCAACCAACCAACCAACCAACCAACCAACCAACCATCCATCCATCCAACCAACCAAGCTTGCTTAGCAAGCAAGCAAGCAAGCAAGCAAGCAAGCAATCATATTTAATTTCATTTCTTTATTTATGTATTGATTTATGTATTGATGTTTTCAAACAAAACTTGTTTTAACATATATAAAGCTAGGTTAAAGAGTAAAATTCGTCTATTTATATCAGCCAATCCGTACACCGTACAGGCATACTTGATATTTTACAAAGATTCCAATTCACAAGATTGCTCGCACACACGCCCGAAACATGATCATTCAGTTAAAAGAAAATTGAAATAACAAAGCACGCTTATGAAAATAACGAATACAATTAAATTCAACATCCGTCTCGCCCAATTGGGCACGTGGTCACTGTGTGTATATACATTATAACTAAAACAAAATCGAAATGTCCATTTGACCTTGAAATAACACGGCCTATACAAACCGGTCCGTTACTGTAAACAGATACACTTATAAATAAATGTGAATGGAAGAATCCACCGATTTGAAAACTATTGAATCTCGTGCGTTTATTTATATGAGATGACAATGAATTTCTATTATTGTGAAAACAGACTGTTGAAGCAAAAGTAAGGCCATCCAATCAAAACGGACAAAACAAAGGTTATCCAATCAAATTGGATATAACATGGGGAGCTTATAGTAACAATACGTAACTACAACTCGTCGTGATAAATGATCAGACATAGTAAATACTATAGTACTATGAACACGATGCATACTGAAAATTAGGACTACACAAGCTTATATGATTTTTATATTAATCAGATCAGAAAACAATTAGCTGTTAATTTAAAAATATAATCCCAATGCTGCTATTGCTTTAAATGTTATCGCGTATAGATTATTATTACTGCATATACATAGAAGGGAAATAAAATGAAAATTAAATCCTCTACTCAATAGTTACCAAAGTTTCAAGTTTATTGGCATATCAGCAAAACATTGCCTATGGCCATTTACACATTCAAATTAATTTAAATATGGCATAGACATACAATTATATGAAATACAAACAAATACATACAATTATATGTAATACAATCAAATACATACATATCACATATTCAAACTGAAGCAGTCATGTTTATATACATCTATAATTACAGAATCATTTATAATCATATCAATAATCAATCAAATTGTTTAAAGTTTCTTGCCTTAGCTTTTGAGCTTCGGTTATAAATTTTGCCAGGTTACAAATACTTTTTTTATTCCTTGATGACATAATGTTTTTAAAACTATTAATATTTGGAAAAGCACTATGTTTAATATATTTACTTCTGATTGTTCTATATGTAGGACAACATAATAGAAAATGATACTCCGATTTAACCAACCCCCCATTACATACTCTACAAAAACGATTTTCCCTTTGTACATTTGTGTATCTCCCAGTTTCAATTTCTAAATTATGCGCACTCAGTCTAAATCTTGATAAATTTTTACGGTTTGTTTCATTTGGAATAAAATCCAAGTAAAATTCATATTCAAGACATGTTTTAAATTTTCTTAAATAGTCTAATTTGGGCATATTTTGAAGAGCTGTATTCCAATTTTGTAAATACTGATCACAAATCCTTTGTTTTAACATGGGGAAATAATTTGCGTTTAAATTGTAATTCAACCAAATATCTCCAAAACCCAGCCGATTTAAAACCATGTGCATACTACCAGCCCAACAGCTGGTATTTTGTAAAGTACATTGTTCATAAAAAACTTTAAATTGAATAGAATTGTTTTTTTTCATAACTTTTATCCAATAGCTTATAGAACGTTGTTTACAGATAACAGATAATGGAAATCTCCCTAGTTCACCTAATACAGCTACGTTAGGAGTTTGTGGTTTAACACCTAAGATGCGTTTGCAAAACTTAATATGTAATTTATCTAATTCCTTATTTTCATAAATACCCCAAATTTCTGATCCGTATAATAAAATTGGCACAACCATAGAATCAAATAAAGATAATTTAGTTTTGATATCTAATTTAACCCTAGTGAATACTGAAAGTAAACTGTTATATGCTCTGAGTGCTTGATCTGATAATACCTTTACAGCATGTGACATATTTCCAGTGTAATGGAATTTAATACCCAAGTAGCAGAAATTATCAACAATTTCTATTTTTTCATTATTTATAAACCATTCATGGTTATGTTGTTGTTTTCTTTTTTCAAAGATACAAATTTTTGTTTTATCTACATTTATTTTTAATCCCCATTTGGTTGAATATTGAAATAAATTATCAATTTGTTTTTGTAAACTTAATGGATTTGTTGTAAACATTGCTATGTCATCAGCAAAAAGTAACATATATAAAGATAACTGTTCTACATCTTTGTCAGTTAATTCATTAAGATCAATAGTAGTGCTTATATCGTTAACAAAAAGAATAAACAGAAGCGGAGAGAGTGGTTCCCCTTGTTTTAAACCTAGCGATACATCAAAGAAATTTGAGAACGACAAATCATTTAACTTAACACATGATTTAACGTTGCCGTAAATTGCTTTAATTATGTTAACCATCTTACAACTTATACCGGATTGGACTAGCTTAATCCAAAGGGCATCATGAATAACGGTATCGAACGCCTTCATATAATCCACGAAAATACAATATAATTTTGATTTTTTTTATCAAAACCTTTTGAATTATTGAATGCAAAATAAATATACAATCTGTAGTACTATGACTATCGCGAAAGCCGAATTGTGCCTCGTTAAAAGTGTGTTCCGCCTCGCACCATTTATTTATTCTATTACGCAGGGTGAGAGAGAATATTTTTGACATTATATTTGTTAAAGTAATGCCACGATAATTAGACGGATTAGATAAATCGCCCTTTTTATGTATAGGAATAATTACACCTTTTCCCCAACAGTCCGGATAATTTCCAGTGTCGTATATATTATTAAATATTTCAACAAGATACGGTGAAATAAAGTCTTTTGAATCGATAAAAAAAGTCAGCTACATTACTAAAATCGCAACTTTTATGGCGTTTTATTGATGAAATAGTATTTTTTATTTCAGCAATAGTAAAAGAACAATCCAGTTCAGCTATATCCAAAGATTCTTTGTCTATATTTATATCATCATCTGGGTTAAAATGGCTATGAGCTGTATTTGAGAGGTTTTTAAAATGCTCGAAAAAATCATTCAAATTAATATCAGAATAATTTTTACCTTTTTTCGTTTGCTATTTTTTAATATATTTCCAAAATTTACGTGTATTACTTTTGCTTAATTTTGACAAATTTGTTTTTTCTTTTTTAAAATAAACATATTTTGCTTTTCTCTATGCTTTCGCAAAATCATTTCTACTAGTTAGTAAACGAAATCTATTATCTTCCGTAGGATCCATTTTATAAAGTCTCTTATTGTTATAAAACAATAGTTACCAAACAAGTATACATCTAATTTTAAATAATTTAAGCAACAGTTTTAATCAGCTAGTAGGCTAATTGTTCATTAACGTTTATGAGAGACGGGTGATATCATTGAAATAAACGATTTATCGTTAAATGTTTTTGCTACCATTTCATTGAACGGCATACCTTTCCGTTTAAAGACAACGCGCTTATATCAGGTAGCGAATTTCGTCTCTTCAAAACTGGATCGTCATCGTAACTGCTCAACGAACCTTTTCAATTTTTAGATTTACTTTCAAGAGTATGTTTTGTTTTACTAACCTCCATAGTTCCTGTATCATCCGTTACAAACAAGTTTAACATAGACATAGTTAATATCCAATTGTCACAATGGCCGATACCTATATCACTATACACAACAGATAAATCACGTGCAAACCACTGTACATGATGTGTGTCCAATATCTATTTACCACAATAAGTATCCCATTAATGTTTTGTTTTTTTACAGAAATTACTCCATTTCCATATCCACAAATGTTTATACAACTTCTGGTGCACTTATAATTTGATTTAGAAGACGGTAAATGAATGGAAATAAAAAAAATCGAAAGACCGAAATAACTCGCTCTTGTAACCCTTTTGCGCCATTTAAACATAATTCACATTGTTTTGATATGAATTGATCAACAAAACTCATTCACTACTATTGATTGATTGATTGAATATTTAGCGTAATTTGTATGCCATCGAGGGCTCTATAATTCACAAAAAAGCAGAACAAACCTATGTAAATAAATTAAACAATCAAAAGTGATACACGTACAAAATAAAACAACAACAGAAAGAATGAATTTATAGTTTTACCTACTTTAAACGGCCGATATAACCTATCCCCCGATTACTCCAAAACACTATGATTCAACAAAAACATTCCCTATGTTAATATAATTACCAATACGCGAGTCTACGCTTCGCTGACACTACCTCAAGTCAGTCATCCGCAGCTTATACATTAAAGGGATTATATTGGCATATTACCGTCAATTCCCTGTCCCAAATACACATGCCCAGCATTAAGATACACTTATAACTTAGAGATGTACGCGTCTAAAGTGTATTATCATTACGATATCGGGTTTTTGAAGAGCGACGTTTTTGGTTTTGTTTAATTTCGTCATTTTCAACGAACCGATTTCGGGTTTCCGATCAATCATCGGATAACATCGTGAAGACTCGTTCCCGCTCTCGCTTTCGGGAAGTTTACGGAGTTCAATGTAAACATTGCGCAATACTTTATTGCGGGACGTATTAAAGTTTTCGCCAGTATTCAATTACTGTTAATTTGATAACTTTCAAGTTTAAAGGTTATACGTCAATACATAAGCATTATTTTGTGCACACTGCATACAGGAAAAGTCTGGATTAACAGCGTGTTTGTGTTACTTGCCAATATAATCCCTTTAACAACAGAGCTTCTCAAGGCCTCTCTTCCCCGTGAGTTAGTGTCCATGGCACCGTATTAAAAACACATGCCCTTTAAACCCACACAGTGAGGTACATAATCTTCGGGTTGGAAGTTATTATATAGAGGACACTGACTTGAAACTATCTAGGCATAGTACCACCATTGCAAAAAGGAAGTGCTTCCGTGGAGTAGTCGCACAATGGCGGTTATAAATAATCCTCGTTTCTTCTTCTTTATGCATTTTCCTTATTTTAATGCTCTTTTTTTTTTATTTGAATGTCATTATTGTTTTTTTTGAACATTTTGATAGCATTGTCATGTTTGAATTGTGAAGTTAGAAAAAATAATTGATGCTTGGAAATTGGGGTATGAATACATGATTTCGGATGTCTACTTTCACTTTGTCACTAGTGTACACACTGAGCAGAAAAAAATCTCTTATATGACACTTGACCCCTACTTTTCTCATCATATTTTGATAGTGCAGAGGTTGACAAACAGTAAAATGTAAGTTTCACTTCTTTAATTTGGTACTCTTTATGAATGACAAGCCTTCAAACCTTTATTATTTACTATAAAATAAAGAACAAAAATCAATGGTGGGTTTACACCTCCAGCGTCATTCGGCAGTTCGACAGAGTACACATCACTTCGCAACAAGTACTCACCCACCCACCCATTTTGATAATTGAGAATTGTAATAAATGTGTGTGTTATTAATCATATTTTTGTTTTTGTTACAGAAATGACGATTTTCTGTTGTCATGGGAACGTGAGACACGGTGTACGAGTGTATTCAGAATGTTTGAAACCGTGGTGTTGGACAATGATACACGAGATCTATACTGATCTTTATTTGTTTTTTCAATGATAGTGTTAAGTGCCATTTATGTCATTGTATTATAATAGCAATATATTTTTTCGACCACTGCTCATATGTGAATGGAAATGTGTTTAAATAGATTTGATAAAACTTTACCTTGTCGGTACTACTCCTATAATGTCTTTGTTATTTAATTAACAAACTTGAAATAATATGATAAATATTTTGTGTTTGGATGAACTGAAAGTAAAACATAATTCAACTTTATTTATCTAAACTTCTTTTGTTAGGTAACTACCCGACAGTATTAATACTTTATATTAGTATCATTGTTTAATCTGTGGGGCAAATATACTGGATGGAACAGCTAATCTGCCATCTGATAACCTGTGTACCTGACATTTTATGTATTTTCTTAAAAAGTATAAAAGAAATTTCCTTGAAATTTGGATTTGAATATGACAGAACGTTTCGGCTATGGATATATAATATAATATTAATTCTCGGTTATATTTGTATACAAATTTATCACTCCTCAATATATTGACGACGATATTGAAAATACAAAAGTGTCCGGTTAGCTGTTCCGTTCAATAGTCGTGTTTAAAAAGGATCAGTATATAGGACAAATACCTCTCTGCCAAGGATCAGTATATAGGACATATACGCCTCTGCCTAGGATCAGTATATAGGACATATACGTCTCTGCCCAGGATCAGTATATAGGACATATACGTCTCTGTCCAGGATCAGTATATAGGACAAATACATCTCTGCCTAGGATCAGTATATAGGACATATACTTCTCTGCCCAGGTTCAGTATATAGAACATATAGGACATATACGTCTCTGTCCAGTATCAGTATATAGGGCATATACGTCTCTGCCCAGGATCAGTATATAGGATATATACGTCTCTGCTCAGGATCAGTATATTGGACATATACGTCTCTGCCAAGATTCAGTAAATAGGACATATACGTCTCTGTCCAGGATCAGTATATAGGGCACATACATCTCTTCCCAGGATCAGTATATAGGACATAATCGTCTCTGCCCAGGATCAGTATATAGAATATATACGTCTCTGCTCAGGATAAGTATATCTGACATATACGTCTCTGCCCAGGATCAGTATATAGGACATAATCGTCTCTGCCCAGGATCAGTATATCTGACATATACGTATCTGCCCAGGATCAGTATACGCCTCCCAACATTTCAATTTAACGGACCCAATTGGGAGACCACTTACATACGACCTTAGAAGAGTAGCGTGACGCGTTACGAACCATATTCCTTTAATTTTTTAAGGGCCTTCGTGACCGAGTGGTCTTAGGCGCCGTCTCAAGACCATTTACCTCTCGCCGCTATGGTCGTAGGTTCGAGTCCCTCTCGTTACAAATACTTTATGTGAGAAAGTTTGCAAATTACTTGTAGAAGGACGGTGATTCTACTCAGCCTGAGGTCTTCCTCCACCAGTAAAACTTGGTATGCCATATATAACCTGACTCAGTCTGAGGTCTTCCTCCACCAGTAAAACTTGGTATGCCATATATAACCTGACTCAGCCTGAGGTCTTCCTCCACCAGTAAAACTTGGTATGCCATATATAACCTGACTCAGTCTGAGGTCTTCCTCCACCAGTTTAGCTGGATATGCCATATATAACCTGACTCAGTCTGAGGTCTTCCTCCACCAGTAAAACTTGGTATGCCATATATAACCTGACTCAGCCTGAGGTCTTCCTCCACCAGTAAAACTTGGTATGCCATATATAACCTGACTCAGCCTGAGGTCTTCCTCCACCAGTAAAACTTGGTATGCCATATATAACCTGATTCAGTCTGAGGTCTTCCTCCACCAGTAAAACTTGGTATGCCATATATAACCTGACTCAGCCTGAGGTCTTCCTCCACCAGTAAAACTTGGTATGCCATATATAACCTGACTCAGTCTGAGGTCTTCCTCCACCAGTTTAGCTGGATATGCCATATATAACCTGACTCAGTCTGAGGTCTTCCTCCACCAGTTTAGCTGGATATGCCATATATAACCTGACTCAGTCTGAGGTCTTCCTCCACCAGTTTAGCTGGATATGCCATATATAACCTGACTCAGTCTGAGGTCTTCCTCCACCAGTTTAGCTGGATATGCCATATATAAACTGACTCAGTCTGAGGTCTTCCTCCACCAGTTTAGCTGGATATGCCATATATAACCTGACTCAGTCTGAGGTCTTCTTCCACCAGTTTAGCTGGATATGCCATATATAACCTGAAATGAGTTGCCAATGGCGTTAAACCCCATTCAAAAAATCTCACCGCTGAGGTCGCGATTTGAATCCCAGCTCGATCCAAAATATTGGCGTTAATGGTGTTTCTCTTTAACATTTGTAAAATAAGTATAATTTCAATTGGTTTGATCATGTTAAACTTCCAGGGCTAATGTTTTGTCAAAACGTAAAACTAATGCGACCGATATAAAGTGACCAGTTGGCGGCTTTTGGTATAACAAACCCCCTGTTTTCCGAGTAAGAATTGCACCACACTCGATTTCTACAGAATGGTAGAAATCATTTTGATCATGATACCATACCATAAGTTCCTACCATAAATGGGATTATTCCCATAGGGCACATATCCATCAAGTCTCCGAGTAAAATTTACTAAACTTTTCCCATTGACTTCTAATATGGATCATCTATGCATCCATTCATTTATTTATTTCATTTATTTATGCCTGTATTCTTCAAAACATGCCAAGACGTTTTGTACAAAGTACCAATAAATCTCCCCCATATTCCCATAACCGTTGCCATGTATGACTTATAAATACGGTACGTTCACTTGGCAATTATGCATGCTTAATACAAAATATACGTTGTGTATTAAAAGGACTGTTCCTCTGCTGGGAGGGTGGGGGTGAGAGTGCAGTTCACCATCACTTCCTAACATCGGGCAAATATACATTTTAGTGGCTTAAAATGGATTACAATGCCATTTTGATGATGTCTTTCCGGCTCGCTGCGATCGACTGCTAAATGTATACATATGCATGCAAGCCGGTTTGAAATATTAACGCAGAGACTGTCAAATGGTATTTAGTTGTTATTCATCCTATTTATTCCGCATTGTGCACTCTGATAAAAAACATTTAAGTTTCGTGATATCTATTACATCTAGAATATATAATTACATGATTATTAACAATACAAATATATTTATATTTAGTGCAAATGGATCTGCCAACAAGTTTTATCGACATTAGAAACAGCCTCCCCCAAAAAGAAAATCACATTTTATTGTAAGCTTTCCCCCGATACATGTAATAAATAATAGTTCGTAAAGACAAAGAAATAGATTTCTATAGTTCCTTGGTAAAGATACTGATTACCGTATAGTAATAGCTTTGTCAATAACGTTTTGTCTATTTAAGAATAGAACAAAACGTTATCAATAACCAAATAAAGATAGCAGTTATGAGAAATTAAGATTTAAACAAGAAATAAAAAAATCGACAATAGTTATCCGAACTGACAAGATGGATATCCCGTAAACTGCCGAACCCCGGGATAGTTTAGTGTAATATTAATCTATTTATCTTACATCGATTGTGAAACAAGTTCTTTCAACTTCGACAAATAACGCTCGATGTCTTCCTGGGCAGAACCAATACTAAGCGTGTGCGGAAATGGTGTCTTGCTCAAGGACATCACACATAGTCGTGGCGGAGGACACCGGGATATAAAACTCATTTAACAAACCGCCATTGACAGTTTATCCCATTTTCCACTTTAAAACAAGTACAAAAAAAATATCCTCAAATGCTCGTCAGATGGCACTTTTTCTGCTATTGTTTTTTTAATCAGGTGACTGGCAGCCCCAAAATAAAAAATCCTGGCTCCGCCCTAGATTTACATGTACCAGTTATAAGTGTATAGACTATACATTTGTATTGTTACGAAAAGTCGTTTAAAACTCCTCCACACGTTTGTTTATGTAGCGGAATCCACGCTTGACCAGTTCTTATTTTTTATACACCTTTAAATCACGCGACATATTTTAACTGCTTATAAAATAGTGGCTGTCGTTTGGTGTCACCTTTTACCGGAGGCGACTGCGCTTTGTAGTGATATTTTGACAATTATTAGTGATCGAATGACAGCACGCCAACAACATCAATAACATTAATATACATTATAGAAACAAGTGACACTCGAAAATCATTACTTGAATACAATCTAATTTAACCATACGAAACAAAAACTACAACAAAAAACGGAATATAAACATGTAAACAGTATACTAAATGTGAATGGGCATTCAAGCACGGGAAAAGTTGTGGATATATGAGCTTATTCAGGTGTGTATTTTTCTTATAAACTTCAACAGTTAAACGTGTACTGTATCATGACTGTTTGACGCACGCGTGTGCCATATGCGCATCATCCGGAACACAAAATTCACATATCTGAAAACAACACATAACAATCGAAGACACACATGATATGACATGTAACTCGACTATTCTATGAATAGGGTGATTTCTGTACTTTTATTCCTCCATTCAGTATAGCATATGATACAATATAAGCATTTAACCAGAACGTCAGATAAGTATAAGTACTTGAAAACAACTTGATAAAAGTCAGAAAAAATAGTGCAAAACAAAATAGAATTGAGTTCTTAAATTACATATGACATATCACTTACTGTACATGCTGCTCTAATATGACATATCACTGACTGTACGTGCTGCTTTAATATAACATATCACTTACTGTACATGTTGCTTTAATATGACATATCACCTATTGTACGTGCTGCTTTAATGTGACATATCACTAACTGTACATGCTGATTTAATATAACATACCACTAACTGTATGTGCTGTTTTAATATGACATATCATTTACTGTACGTGCTGCTTTAATATGACATATCACGTACTGTACGTGCTGCTTTAATGTGACATATCACCTACTGTACGTGCTGCTTTAATATGACATACCACTTACAGTACGTGCTGCTTTAATATGACATACCACTAACTGTACGTGCTGCTTTAATATGACACATCACCTACTGTACGTGCTGCTTTTATATGACATACCACTTACAGTACGTGCTGCTTTAATATGACATACCACTTGCTGTACATGTTGCTTTAATATGACATATCACTAACTGTACATGCTGCTTTAATATAACATACCACTAACTGTACGTGCTGCTTTAATATGACATATCACTTACTGTACATAACATACCACTTACAGAACGTGCTGCTTTAATATGACATACCACTTGCTGTACATGTTGCTTTAATATGACATATCATCTACTGTACGTGCTGCTTTAATGTGTCATATCACTTACTGTACATGCTGCTTTAATATAACATACCACTAACTGTATGTGCTGCTTTAATATAACATACCACTAACTATATGTGCTGCTTTAATATGACATATCATTAACTGTACGTGCTGTTTTAATATGACATATCACTTACTGTACATGCTGCTTTAATATGACATATCACTAACTGTACATGCTGCTTTAATGTGACATATCACCTACTGTACGTGCTGCTTTAATATGACATACCACTAACTATATGTGCTGCTTTAATATGACATATCACTAACTGTACGTGCTGCTTTAAAATGAAATATCACTTACTGTACATGCTGCTTTAATATGACATATCACTAACTGTACATGCTGCTTTAATATGCCATACCACTTGCTGTACATGTTGCTTTAATATGACATATCACTTGTTGTACATGTTGCATTAATATGACATATCGCTTGCTGTACATGTTGCTTAAATATGACATATCACTTACTGTATGTGCTGCTTTAATATGATATAGCACATACTGTACGTGCTGCTTTAATATGACATATTACTTACTGTACGTGCTGCTTTAATCTGACATATCACTTACTGTACGTGCTGCTTTAATTTGTCATATCACCTACTGTACGTTTTGCTTTAATATGTCATATCACTTATCAAACGTGCTTCTTTAATATGTCATATCACCTACTGTACGTGCTGCTTTAATATGTCATATCACTTATCGTACGTGCTTCTTTAATATGGCATATCACCTACTGTACGTGCTTCTTTAATATGTCATATCACCAACTGTACGTGCTGCTTTAATATGTCACATCACTTATCGTACGTGCTTCTTTAATATGGCATATCACCTACTACTGTACGTGCAACTTTAATATAGCATATAACCTACTGAACATGCTGCTATAATCTGACATACCACCTACTTTACGTGCTGCTTTAATCTTACATATGACTAACTGTACGTGCTGCTTTAATATGTCATATCACTTATTGTACGTGTTGCTTTAATATGTCATATCACCTACTGTACGTGCTCCTTTAATATGGCATTTCACTTACTGTACGTGTAGCTTTAATTTCACATACAACCTACTGTACGTGTTGCTTTAATCTGACATATCACTAACTGTACGTGCTGCTTTATCATGTCATATCACTTACTGTACGTGTTGCTTTAATATGACATATCACCTACTGTATATGCCGCTTTTATATAACATTTCACTAACTGTACGTACTGCTTTGATATAACATACCACCTACTGTACGTGTTGCTTTAATATGTCATATCACTTACTGTACGTGTTGCATTAATATGACATATCGCCTACTGTACGTGCTGATTTAATATGACATACCACTTACTGTACGTGCTGCTTTAATATGACATATCACTTATTGTATATGCTGCTTTAGTATGACATACCACTTGATGTACGTGCTGCTTTAATATGTCATATCACCTACTGTACCTGCTGCTTGAATATGACATACCACTTATTGTACGTGCTGCTTTAATATGACATATCATTAACTGTACATGCTGCTTTAATATGTCATATCACCTACTGTACGTGTCGCATTAATATGACATATCACTTACTGTACGTGCTGCTTTAATATGACATATCACTTACTGTACGAGCTGCTTTAATACGATATATCACTTACTGTACGTGCTGCTTTAATATGACATCACCTACTGTACGTGCTTCTTTAATATGTCATATCACGTATTGTAAGTGCTGCTTTAATATGTCATATCACTTATCAAACGTGCTTCTTTAATATTTTATATCACCTACTGTACGTGCTGCTTTAATATGTCATATCGTACGTGCTTCTTTAATATGGCATACACCTACTGTACATGCTTCTTTACTATGTCATATCACGTATTGTAAGTGCTGCTTTAATATGTCATATCACTTATCATACGTGCTTCTTTAATATGGCATATCACCTACTACTGTACGTGCAACTTTAATATGACATATAACCTACTGAACATGCTGCTATAATCTGACATACCACCTACTGTACGTGCTGCTTTAATCTTACTTATGACTAACTGTACGTGCTGCTTTAATATGTCATATCACTTATTGTTCGTGTTGCTTTAATATGTCATATCACCTACTGTATGTGCTCCTTTAATATGGCATTTCACTTACTGTACATTTAGCTTTAATTTGACATACAACCTACTGTACGTGTTGCTTTAATCTGACATATCACTTACTGTACGTACTGCTTTAGCGTGTCATATAACTTACTGTAAGTGTTGCTTTAATATGACATATAACCTACTGTATATGCTACTTTTATATGACATTTCACTAACTGTACGTACTGCTTTGATATAATATACCACCTACTGTACGTGCTGCTTTAATATGTCATATCACTTACTGTACGTGTTGCATTAATGTGACATATCGCCTACTGTACGTGCTGATTTAATATGACATACCACTTATTGTACGTGCTGCTTTAATATGTCATATCACCTACTGTACGTGTTGCTTTAATATGGCATATGACTTACTGTACATGCTGATTTAATATGACATACAACTTGGTGTACGTGCTGCTTTAATATGACATATCATTAACTGTACATGCTGCTTTAATATGTCATATCACCTACTGTACGTGTCGCATTAATATGACATATCACTTACTATACGTGCTGTTTAATATGACATACCACTTACTGTACGTGCTGCTTTAATATGACATATCACTTACTGTACGTGCTGCTTTTATGACATACCACTTACTGTACATGCTGCTTTAATATGTCATACCACCTACTGTACGTGCTGCTTTAATATGTCATACCACCTACTGTACGTGTCGCATTAATATGACATATCACTTACTGTACGTGCTGCTTTAATATGGCATACCACTTACTGTACGTGCTGCTTTAATATGACATACCACTTACTGTACGTGCTGCTTTTATATGACATACCACTTACTGTACGTGCTGTTTTAATATGACATATCACATACTGTACGTGCTGCTTTAATATGACATATCACTTCCTGTACGTGCTGCTTTATTATGACATATCGCTTACTGTACGTGCTACTTTAATATGACATATCACTAACTGGACGTGCTGCTTTAATATGACATATCACTTCCTGTACGTGCTGCTTTATTATGACATATCGCTTACTGTATGTGCTGCTTTAATATGACATATTACTTACTGGACGTGCTGCTTTAATATGACATATCACTTCCTGTACGTGCTGCTTTATTATGACATATCGCTTACTGTACGTGCTGCTTTAATATGACATATCGCTTACTGTACGTGCTGCTTTAATATGGCATACCACTTACTGTACGTGCAGCTTTAATATGACA
This sequence comes from Panopea generosa, assembly GCA_029582155.1. Lineage (NCBI taxonomy): Eukaryota > Metazoa > Mollusca > Bivalvia > Adapedonta > Hiatellidae > Panopea > Panopea generosa. Next base: position 10,399,001 of record CM055905.1, on the reverse strand, counting down.
TACCACTTACTGTACGTGCTGCTTTTATATGACATACCACTTACTGTACGTGCTGTTTTAATATGACATATCACATACTGTACGTGCTGCTTTAATATGACATATCACTTCCTGTACGTGCTGCTTTAATATGACATATCACTTCCTGTATGTGCTGCTTTTATATGACATATCGCTTACTGTACGTGCTGCTTTAATATGACATATCGCTTATTGTACGTGCTGCTTTAATATGACATATCGCTTACTGTACGTGCTGCTTTAATATGGCATATCACTTCCTGTACGTGCTGCTTTTATATGACATACCATTTACTGTACATGCTGCTTTTATATGACATACCACTTACTGTACGTGCTGTTTTAATATGACATATCACATACTGTACGTGCTGCTTTAATATGACATACCACTTACTGTACGTGCTGCTTTAATATGGCATACCACTTACTGTACGTGCTGCTTTATTATGACATACCACTTACTGTACGTGCTGCTTTAATATGACATATCACTTACTGTACATGCTGCTTTAATGACATCACTTACTGGACGTGCTGCTTTAATATGACATACCACTTAATGTACGTGTTGCTAAATACACAATTGAAATATGACATTCCTTTAACATGTTCAAAATACATCTATGACGCCATTCAAACAAAAAATGGGCATTAAACTAAAGAAACTGCATTTTTAAAGAAGGTAAAACAAGGATAATTTATAACCGCCATTATAGGCACCTCACGGAAGCATTTTCTGTTTCTAATAGTAGTACTATGCCTATATATAATCTTGTTCAATTGCTCATTGTTTAACTATTTTTATTGATATATCTAATTGTATCACGTATTTAACAGTTGAGAAGTGTAATTAACTCTTTGCATATATTTGCTATCCAACCTAGTGTAATAATCACTTCCAATTTATCGCTCGTGCTTTCCGTATAACTCGGCTCTCGCACGTTACATGCCGAACCACTTTCGGACTTGCCCGAATATATAAAAAATAACTGTCAACAAACAGTAACACATTGTCATCATACTAAGAATGGAAGAAAATACTATTCTGTTCCTTAAAGAGGTGGTTTGTTAAACAAATGCTTGATATACCATTTTCCTGAGTTGTGTGACAAAAAGAACCTTACATTCAAGCTCGTTTATTATTAACATTACTACTTGAAAAAAGACAATGCACGGCAGAGCCTCGCATAATATATTTTTTGCCAACTCGTTGAATTCAGTAATAAATGAGCACTCATGTGAGGTAATATATATATATATATATATATATATATATATATATATATATATGTAAATGCTCAATGTATCTGTTTATGATCTCCAAAAAGGAAAATAAGATTATATTCTGTTTTTCCCAGTGTTAAAGATAAAAAACAACTTTATGATTAAATCATTGATAATGGAAATTCGATACAAATATATGCTCTAGTTGAATACCCCCCAACACACACAAACTTTTAAGGTAATTTTACATATAATTGCTTGTGTAGTGTAACGAAACTCGTTTTAATCTATAAACTTTAAATTTAGCTTAGGGGTACTCTTGTATGTGTCAAATTATTTAGTTTCGCATTTCCTGCTACTGATTTTTCTCACCTTGATTCGTTTTACATGTACAAAGTGAACGCGTGTGAAAAGTGAACTACACATTAACATTATACAGTTTTAATGTAAAGAGAACTGCGGATATTAGGTTTAATACTTGTTTAAAATCCAGCATGTAAGTTTGTTTTTGGTGTACTAACATTTTAGCTATATATAGAGTCGCCATGCATGCGTAATGACAGTGATAAATATTCTTATTAAAAATGCATATTTCTTATCTTAATGCTCATCTGCATCATTGGTATATAAACTGTGATTTTAATAAAAGATGAAAATTGGGGTATGGATTAGTGATTTCTGAAGTCTATTTTTACTTTGTCAACAACTGGACAGAAAATATATTTTTGGTGAAACATGACCCCATGTCAACAAACAGTAAAATAAGTTTCTCTTCTTTGATTTATATATTTATTTTTATTCAGGTAATATAGGTCTCTGGCCCAAAATACAAAAAAGTACAAATTGACATTAAAGTGACAAAAATACATGTTGTAACATATAGCATATATGCAGATACATTGGAATTTATAATCGAGATACTTTTACTGATTATACAATAGTAAGCTCTAGTTTTCTTGTTTAATTCACTTAAAGATATAACAAGGAAAATCAATTGGTATTACACCTTCAACAAATCTCAGTTCAGACACCTGTCTCCTTTCTATATCCGCATATGCACGTATATTTCATATGTTATTACATATATGTGACATGCATGAAAGAGATGTTTTGTTTTATAACGCTATTAAACAGATCCACCTACATCTGTCTGTTTCCTTTTCCTCTTACAGATGACGAGTCTCTGTTGTAACAGGATACAACCCACAATGCATTCTTAATATTGCCCAAGATTTTCTACATGCAGTGAGGAACGATCATATTTTGGAATAAATAAGCCACATATTAAATTGAAAACAATGGATAACCAAGGGTTCACAGGTCAGTGTACGTATAGCCTTCATACTAAACATAGCTAATAGCCGTAACGCTAATTAAACATCTGTGCTTCCTATCTTACGTCTATGTATCGGCGCTTTATGCCACTCCCAGAAGCTTCATTTTAAAACGCCAAATAGGGAATCCTTTAGTTTTGTATGTGTGCGTGCGTGTATGTATGTATGGAGTTTTAAGCCTTTGTTCAACAGTACTTCAGCTATATAACAGCGGTCAGCGGCGAGCCTAGCAATTGTCCCTTGGACCCGCTAGTATGTCATATGGTATGACATGGTTGGTGATTGAACGGGCAGCTTTCTCAATGCTAGAAAGGCGTTCTACCACAAGACAGTCATAATGTAAGGAGTATGGTGTGCAGCATTCAATGTTCATATACAGTACACATATTCATTTTAAACTAATATAGGTTGTTTATAGGTTTATATTATATATAATCTAATGAAATATGGACATTTCTCAGTACATATATCTGATAATGGTAAAAAGCCAAACTACTTTACATCATAAAAATAAAATAGAAACGTGTTTGTCTACATGAATGTCCCCGCTATTAACCGGGACCAATGTTGTTGACAAATATCGAACTTAGTTTAAACAATATTTTATTCACATAAGTACATATATTTAGCATACATTTAACAATAAAGTCATACGTTTAACGAATTATGTGGAAAGGATACAGAAAAAAGCTTTAGAAGCTTGTGTAAATCTGCTTCCATAACAGTTATTTTACATTTCTTATAAACTTTATCATATTGTTCCGAAATAATTTCAATTTGGCCAAATGTGCAAAAATTGGTTAAAGAAATAATGGTTTATTCAGAATATTTAACAAACTAAAAAAGAGAGTATTGGTTGAATATCGAACTTGACTTGTATTTTATAATGAAACAGGTACACACGGAACTATCATTTAAAAACATTGACACATTCAACTTATTGATCGGAAACCAAATCTTTTAAGCTGACGGACAGGGTCAACACATTTTCATGGACATACAACTATCAATTAAAAACATGGACACATTTAACTTATTGATCGGAAACCAAATCTTTAAGCTTACGGACAGGGTTAACCCATGTTTTTAATTGATAGTAATGTGTCCATGATAAACATAGTTTCATCATTCTGCAAATGGTGGGAGGGGATACAAATGTTGATTTCAGTGAAATATTTGCTTTGCTTTTAATGTTTGTTTATTTTAATTCATGTTATACAAAACCGGTTAGCTCAATCGGTAACGCGTCTTATCACTCAAGTGTTCGCGAGTTTGAATCCCCGCCAGGCCACATTCTGCGCACTTGTTGATACACAACACCGCGTCTCGTTGTCATTCGACTGTAATCACCGATTCAAGAGTTACTTGTTTACAAGTTAACCTTCCAGACTGCAAGGTGTGGTTAGATTAACTGTTTGTCTGGTAGCCGTAAATGCCATAAAATGACGCAATATAGTCAAACTAACAAACAAACACGAGCTTCGGTCCCATGATTGGGACACTTCTTCCAACTATGTTTAGTACTGGTTCTACCCAATACTTCCAGTGTGAGTTGTACAAGTTGTAGTAACGTGTTTACAATCCGAAATAAAATAACACGACTTATACTCAAACATTCAGGATGAGTCACTCAAACATTCAGGACGAGTCGCATACGCCTTTATCCAGTGATATCTTGTTTTGCGTATTTCCACGATCCGTTGATGATGGATGTAAATATATGTTAGGTGAGAATTTAATATATTCATACGTCATGTCATGTAGTAGAGCCATTGTAAATTCAGTAGGTAATAATCACATTGCAGTTTAACGCATATCCTGTTTTTTATTGGTGAAGTCATCAGAATGAAGCGGAGCAGAACAACCGTGCGTCCGCAAATAACTGGCAAACTTTCTCACATAAAGTTGTTTTGCTTTAAGACGATAGCGCATTGGAGCACTCAGCAGAAAGGACCCCGGGAAAGGGTTTCAATGTTTCACCATAACATTAATTGTTTCAGAATCTTTAACAAGTTGTGTTTTATTTATTTTCTGATTGCACAGAATAACGTGAGAAACTAAACTAGATACTGTAATTAGAGTTAGAATTATAATTTGATATATACACTTAATAGAATTTAAGACTTAAAGTATACGTTATTAATGAAACCCCTCTCTCGCATAATTTTATAAATATTTGATATCCTTTGCGGATCGAGAGGGCATTTCCTCTTGATTACAAAACACACTGCTTAATGACGGCACTTTCTTAATAAAATAGTTTACCAAACTTTACTAGATCAAGTATATCGAGTAATTACCATGACATTTGCGGAATCTTGGACCTTCACGTGTATATGAGCCGCCCGGGTCTACACTACATTGCTATTTATGTAGAGAGAGAGAGAGAGAGAGAGAGAGAGAGACAGACAAGGATGCATTTATGGCGTCCTAGATTCATGTCAGTTACGTTCCCAGCAGATTTTTTTTTAACTGTGTTTTGGACATAAATGTTACAATGGAGGTCTATGTGAAATGTAATAGTGGTGTGAGACGTTCCGCACACGTTTAAGGCATTCAAGACCGGAACAACCAGATGGAAGGTCAGATGGAGTATGGCAGACGGTAAACCTTATAAACTACAGGACGCACTCAATCAGATAAACAAGGACCCAAGGACCTATATCTTTGTATATAAGTCTAGGGGCTCTTCTTACCATGTCGCCGACGACGTCTGCCTCATGTGAGAGATCATTCAGCGCAATGAAACGCACCAAAAACTATCTGCGTTCAACAATGAGATCCGACAGTTGTTTTCGTTAGGCCCCTGATCTGCATACACAAGTTCTTTTTTCTAAAGTGACTGAAGAAAACATATACTTTTCCGCATTGCAGCATTTATCAATATTGAATGGGCATAAATATATACTAGTAATTATGTAAATTTATGCGTATCTGAGAGGTAAACATTGTAATACCTGTTGTATAAAAATAGTAGCCAATTTAAATCATGAGACGGAACGCTACTTTATTTTCACCTTTATTATAATGAGGAGAAACAACATTAAGTTATCAATTTATATGGTTACAAAACAGTGAAATCAAGGTTAATAATAAGGACGATCACGTCATTCTGGGGGGGGGGGGGGGGAGCATTACTAATATACGACATTGTGTCTCATTATCATTCTGCTTTCACCGCTGATTCAAGTGGAAACGTTATCAGTTACTTGCGAAGATGGGATGTGCTCGAGTACTGGTTAACCTTTTGGGATCCAAGGAAACAGTTATTAGTGATAACTGATCGCCTGTTACCCCTCGATTGCATAAAAATGACACTAAACATTCTACCAAATCAAAATTTGTTCGACTTATGTTCAGTGTGAAATGGATGAAACAATGAAGATTTAGAAATCTCTTTTAAAGCGTCGTCACGATGTTTTGCCACATACAGATATCAAATTAATTGAAATCGAGCGGAAGTTGGTAGGATAGTGTTGGCAGACAGTCAGTTTTTATTTACCTTTGCGCTTTGACCTGGTCACTTTGGTGTTAGGGGTCATGCCAGAGGTTGATGTTTGATCCCCAGCTGGTGCTTCTTACAAGTTAACATTCAGTAGATCTACTCTTAGGGGCTACTGACAAAATAAATTATATGTATCCCTATATATGCGGTATTATAAAGGCAAGGGCACTGTTGCAAACCTTCACCGGAACTTAAACTCAACATGAAAACAAGAGACATGGAAATTCCCCGAAAACCATGTTTTAAATTTCAAACATTTTGGCTATTCTGTAACTATAACTCTGTTTCATGCCAGAATTTTATGTATATTGAAGCAGAAAATAAAAAAGCATACAATTCAAATTATGTTGTTTTTTTAATTGTTAAACATTGATGCAATAGTTTTGTTAAAAAAGCATGAAATAAAGATTTTCTCTTGTTTCTGTGCTATTCACTGGTTGTTTGGCTAAAATATTACTTCTGTAATTTACATTATGAAAGATGTAATGTGATTATACTCGGAAACAAACATGCATATTCATAAAATAATACATCAATATTTTCACATTTTGCATTGAGGCTTAAGTGGTGGTATTTTCCAGTGCCGACCGATAGGAGGTAAGTCACACATGCTCAACTGATAGCAACAATTTCTTAAAGCATCACATCCACGTTTGAACTTTTAAAAAAAAAATTAATTGAGCTATGAGCACATTTCCCATACAAACATATGATCAATTAGCTGTATATGAGCATATAAACACAATCCCGAACAAAATGATGCCCAAATTATAATGCGTGACTAACACTTTATAAAACAAGCGTGTAACTCACCCGAGTCAAATTTTTTTGTCAAAATGACTTTCAAGGCAGGTTAAGTACACTACGCACTAAAACGTGAAGTTTTTTTAATACGATTCGCATAATTCAATTTGAAGCCAAGTTGGAATCCTCGGCAATTCAAAAATAATTTATAAAGCGTTTGTCACGCTTTATAATTTGAACATATTTTTTTATAATTCTAAAGCGTTATGGATAGTGTTTGTTAGCAGATATACAGCTCACTGACCATATATTTATGTATGGGAAATGTGCTCACAACTCAATTGAAATTATTTTAAAAAAAGTTTAAACGTGGATGTGTTGCTTTAAACACGATGTTTGATTTTACAAATATTTTACAAAATGCAGGGCTCGAATTTAAGCACTCGCCACTCGCAAAATGCGAGCTGTATTTTGAAAATGCAAGTTGAAATTACTTAAGCTGGCATTTTTTTGCGAGTGGATTTAAAGTTGAGAAAATTACTAATTATATTCATTTTATTGAATTTTGAAAATAAACAAGTATTATCCAGGAAAAAAAACAACAAGTTCTTGTCAATTTTTGTTTCTCGCGCCAAATTACCCACTATCAGCATGATTTTCAATGCCATGTATTAAACAGTTAATATGATAATACTGCGTTCAATTGTTTTTGATCACGAGTTCATTCTGTGAAAATGAAGTAAAGTTAAAACCCGTCAACAACATAAAGAGTAGACTGCGTTTAGTTTGATCTATCGTGCACTCACTCTATAAAATAAAAGTAAAGTTGAAACCCGTCAAATTTATTGTTTACATATTTTGTCAGCTGTTAAAATGGCTGATAAAATAACATCTTTTTCTCCATTGAACCGATATCACAATACCACACTGGGCTATAAACTTGACAATGACGAAATGGTGTGTCAGTTGTAGAAACCACGTGATCGGCAGATCATCCGTAATAATTTAACTATCACAACATTTACACATGTTAAACAGTCCTTGGCTAGATCTAGATCTAATTTTAAAAAGAACGGCCATTGGCTATACTAATTCTTTAAATAGAAATGTGTGTATGTCTCAATCTCAGTCTCTGTACACTTGTTATTATTGAATTCATGATTTATACTTTTGTTTAGTTAATAGTATTTATTTTTGATATATCATTGTATGCATTTATTTATGGTAGTATAATAAGTAACAAAGACAACTTTATTTTTTAAGTACTGCTTTGAAATTGAAATACCTTAACATATATAATAACCTTGATACCATTGTCTATAAAATAAATACAAGCTAATATTGCATATTAAATAACATGCGGGCTTTGAAACAATTAATTTTGGGTTAAGGTTTATTTACACATTTAGGACTACATGTTTTGCGAAAATTGGTTTGGCTAGTTGGTTTCAAATTTGGCCAGTTGAAATTTTAGGCACTGGCCAAAATTGCCAGTGCACAAAAAAGTTAAATTCTAGCCCTGAAAATGCATCACTTTTTTAGTATATTCATCAAAATAACAAAAGAAAAAGATTATTTTTACTTTACCGCTAGAAAAATTGTATCAGTTTGGTCGCGGAAACAATCAATTTTAGCATTTTTGACTAATTAAAAGGCTATTACTCTGAATATAATAGTCAGAATTGGCTGGTTATCAGACGTGGCTCAGATTTTATAGATACACACTTTATAAGTTGGCTTCAGTTCAGATAAAGAATACTCTAGTAATTGAGCGGAAACGGTAAATTTTAGCATTTATGACTAATGAAAGGGCCATAACTCTAAAGATAATGGTCTGAATCGGCTGGTTATTGAACTTGGCCTAGATTTTATAGAGATTCACACTTTGTGAAAGTTTGCTTAGGTTCTGTTAAAAAATACTATAGTAATAGAGCGGAAACGGTAAATTTTAGCATTTTTGACTACTAAAAGGCCACAACTCTTAAGATAATAGTCTGAATCGGCTGGTTACTGAACTTGGCCTAGATTTTATAGACATTTACACTTTATGTAAGTTTGCTTCAGTTCAGATAAAGATCACTCTAATTATTGAGCAGAAACGGGCAATTTTAGCATTTTTGACTAATTAAAGGGCCATAACTCTAAAGATAAGTATTGGCGGATTATCGAACTTGGCCTAGATTTTATAGAGGTACACACTTTGTGTATGTTTGGTTCAGTTCCGTTGAAAAATACTTTAGTTATTGAACGGAAACAAAAACTTTGACGCCGCCCATTCACCCGCCCGCCAATGTAATAACCAGGTTTTCAACTTTAAAACCTGGTTAAAAAATCTAGTTCGATTCCCATAAACTGTACGCTTCTGTGTAGCTGAAAAAGTTTTATCTATTCAACAGTACCTGCTTTTCTACCAGCTATGGAAAAGTTGAAATTGTCCCAAATAAATTTTCGCCAATGTAGTTAAGCTGTCCTGTCACAACTATTCGAGGTCACGACAAAAAGCCACATTGTCCATATTCATGCGCACTCGAGCAAATTTTCACACAACCCGTCGAATGGACTATAATTTACTGCAGACTGTTGATGTATGGCGATTTTAGAGCTTTTAACGTTTCTATAGCTGTATAATAAGACGTTTCAGCTACACGGGAGGGAGTGTATAGTTTATCGGAAACGGACTCCTTTTTTTAAAATTAAGAGCGTGAAATTCGAATTGCGGTGAACGTTTGCGACAGTATCAGTGATTTTATTATACTATATAGGGATATTTATCATACAGAATGTATATTGTCACTAGTAAAAAAGTATAAACTATTTACTCGTACTCGTTAAATATTACTGTACACTATTAAAAAATAGTTGGCTTTTTGTTTATCTTAAACTTTTATAGCAGTGTGTAGCTTTCAAATATTCGAATATTGACCCCGTTCAAATTATTATAATCCGAATCATATCTATATGCGTCATCAAGACAGGTGATTGGTTAGCAGTGAATAGTTTTGTCAATGCCATTTTCTTTATAAAATGTGTTTTTCGTTCAAAAAGTGGGAATTACACTATACACTGCCAATAAGCAAAATGTGTGTCTTTTTGAACAGTTTTCAACTCGTATTTTTGCGGTAGTCATGAAATGGCTAATTATTTTGTCTCATCATATATATATATATTCCTCGTGGGGGTGGGGTTGCATTATCGGAAGATAGATAGATTACCAGATTTCTAATGTGATGTTTATCCAGAATTTCTCTGTTTTGAAGTCACCAAAATGATTTTGAAGCAATATTTCAGATTTTTGTTTTTAGATCAACTGCAATGTTTAGTCAGAAAAGTGAAAACAACTGTTCATTGCTATCTTGAGCTTAAAGACGTGTGCTATACTTTAATGCGCACCAATTTCACGTACAAAGGTAGGCAACAAGGGTGTAGACAAGTAAAGGCTATGAAAAACGCAAAAAGACAGTTTACTATGAAAACATTTTTAAATAAAAGGATGGAACTTGTGATCAGTATCAATCGATGACAATGTCGTTCTCTTTCATGGGCGTAAGAACGTTTAAAATATTTGGGGAGGTGTGGGACAGTCGTTATGGAAAATGTCATGATGTTCTATGCGTAAACTTGGAATTTACCTAGTATGTTTGAAATAAAAACTAACAAACTATTTTTAAAAATCATACTGGTCTACAGACCATATCACTTGTCACCAAAAGATATGTAAGTAAATAACAGAAAGTAGATCTATTTAAAGTATTGTAACACACATTTTCAAAATGTTAAGTTTCACATAGTGATTTGATTTTTTTTTTACTTGATCAGTTTCAGAGAAGATAGACTCTTGACTTGTTAGATCTACTGCAATGTTCCAAAACTGTCCAACATATTCTATCTCTCAGTAATTTTTGCTGCAAATTCTAATGCTACATCTAGGACACTGATGTTATCCGTTTCCTCTTTGTGACACTGCAACAATAGCATGTTTAAACGTTTCTGGGACATAGTTGATCTTAGGTATGTTTTCAGTCGACATAATGTTGAAAATGAGCTGTTCACTATTGTGGTTAAATTATCAACCCCTGTGTGGTTCCAGGGAGCCATATAAGTGATGGCAAGAATAGGACCACTGCGGCTCATACATGTCGTAAGAAGCGACAATTTGAATAATAAGATAGAATTTGCTGAAACTCTGCAGTTCTGCAGGTATCAATGTTCTCGGTTCATTCCGCATATTCATTTGTTGGTGTATTTTTTTTTAAATCTGTATGCTTATTTATTGTTTTTGTACATGTAGAGTGAACCTTGAATCTTCCTTCCTGTTGGCGTCGAATAACCTATAATGTGTTGGTACGCCGTAAAACCCTATACATTCATTGGAAATGAGCACTCAGCCATAGCTGTCGTCACTGAAACAGTGAGATACATTTTAAATAAAAAAAAACGACAGCAGACGAATCTTTTTGCTCCTGGCCAATAAATTTCACAAACAGTTCCGATGCAAGAGACATGCTTGACTTTTAGTGAGCTACCTTTGACCATGCCTTCCATTATGTAACTGCATTAAGTCTTGGTATATCGATATTCTCAAACATTCTTTTTACGATTTCTGATACAGTGACAGAAATACCATTTGCAGCATCAAAGGATGTATTTTCATTTAAGAATCTACGTTATAGCTGATTTTGAACAGTATCGATTGCCCCAGAACACGACTGCCGACAACAGTTCCTAGCGTTACTGTATCGGGTATAATCTTCACTGGAGTCTAACCGTTTTGGTTTCCTTCTATACCTTGGTAAACTAGGTGTATCTGTGACATTAATTGATTTTGCCCTAGCTTTATCATAAAAACGATTAAATGCTTCTTCTGTTCTCTGTCTCGTACAAAACGGCCATTTTACACCCTACCCTGTCTTTGCATCTTGATTACAGGCGTCCTTGTTATGTAGTGTTGTAGAAAACTGTTCAGTTGCTGCAAACCACATATGCGATACATGCAATCCAAAATATGTATTAAATTTTTGCATCAAAGTAGCAACACCACCAGCTCGCCTGGAAAAGTCCTCATTCCCTGTTGTGTTGACTTCCTCAATAGTACCAATTAGTACTTCGTAGTTCTCAAGCACTGAATTGACGGCAGATGTTCTTTCAGTCCATCTAGTTTGACATAGCGGTTTGATGACAGAGATAACTGTCTTTCAGTGACCATTTTATGAGTGTCGCGATCTCCTATACTAAGCCTATGGCATCCGGTATTGCTTTCACGTGTCGATTTAAAATTCACGCTATATTTTATTGTCATAATAGTAAAAAAAGCTGAATTTGTATGCTGTTGTTGTAATAATCGCTTTGACTCACCTGATTGTATATTCAGTAGATTCCAAAGAGCTTGATAACTTTGATGATGTTGGATCGATCGAAATGTGTTGTTACTGCTTTGGAGGTAGCTTTCTTAGTGATCAGAATTATTTTCGGACTTCCGGTTAGGAGAAACTGGTTTCTACTTTTTACTACACTGTCTTCTGTTTTCGGGTGTGAATAGATCATCGATGGGCAAAGTTAATTTATGTTCAAATACACATTTTTTTTTATATTATTTTTTTATGTAAACAAGATAATATATAACATTAACATCAATAGTAATTAATTTAACTAACTAGATCTATCTGTAGGCGTTATCGACATTTTTTTTGAAAATCGACGGCGTTTGGTTACTGCTAGGGTATATTACCAGGGAACCAGACTACTAACCCGATCGGGTTATGTATAAAAGAAATATCGCTATTTTCAATTATTGTTGTCATCATTTCGTCACTTGTCGGCCTTAAATTATAACAGACTTCGATTTTTATGAAGATTTTATTTCTTGAAAAGTCGTAATAAGATAATATTACAGACAACTTAAATATCTGTACAAAAATGTTCATTAAAAAAGTTATTTTGCATTTCATTTAACTATGATCATACTTTAAAAGAGCTATATTTCTCCATTTACGCGATCAAGTCTAGACTATATTCTTTTTTAATTTTCATTAGAATGGGCACCAGAAAGTGTTTTGTGAGATTTTAAGCAAAATTAATCTAAATATTATATTTAAAAAAAAACGCTGTTTTTTATTGCAAAAAATATGTCACTCGGCCGAATGATTTGTTTTGAAAACTCCAAAACAGTTAACTTAAAGCTTGTAATAACCTTTCCCAGGACAATAATTATTATCTGCATGCATCTAACGTATTATTTAATCCTAGATATAAAGCAGTTTTTTTTCCGCATTTGTTGTTAAACTTACATTTTAACGCCAACATTTAAAGACGGATATGTTGTTTGAGGAGGTAATGCCAAATATGTACTTTTTTTGCTTTGGAATCCCACAGGAGTCCTACTTTTGACATCTGGATGCCCTCCTGATAATCAGGAATCCCACTTCAGTTATAAATAAAACAAACTTTTAAGAGTATTTTTTACCAAGTCGTTACTCTAATTTCTTACACGAGTATATACATGCACTGCATCAATTTAATTGAAGCATTTTATATGCGCTGTTCTGCAACATGGCCACGTCTTTTGCCATCAGGCAATTTTCATCCTCAACGGACTGTGTTATATAAAGCTTACATTTGAGTTTTATTGCATTCCTTAACAAATGTACTTTTCGAATTTGACAAACATCACAGGACATAAGCCGTTTACCTTCGTAAAAGCGCTGCCATTTACTTTTAAATGCTTTTTGCTTCTAAGCGTTATTAGGATGTTTTCCTTTTTAGCTCACTTGAACCGAAGGCTCACAGGTGACCTTTTGTGATCGCCTGGTGTCCGTCGTCTGTCGTCAACTTTTAACAACTTCTCTGAAACCACTGGGCCAATTTTGATATAATTTCACAGAAATGTTCCTTGGGTGATCCTCTACCAAGTTTGTTCAAGACATCTTGATTCGTCAAAAAATATGGCGGTCAGGGGGTGGGGTTAGTTTACTATATAAGCTATAGCAACAACTTTAAAAAATCTTCTTGTCAGAAACTACTGGCTGGATTTTAAAATAATGTCACAGAAATGTTCCTTGGGTGACTCTCTACCAAGTTTGTTCAAGCCATCTTGATTCGTAATAAAACATAGCAGCCAGGGGGGTAGTTTTATGTCAAGTTACTTCCCTTGTTTTATAGCATAAGTGTCTGTATACAGCAATTATTATAAGAAGAAGTAATAAACTCTTTAAATGAACTTTTTTTTTTGCTATTATTATACAATATTATACCAGATATTAGTTTTAAAAGATAATTCATCATAAAAAGATGAATGATACAATTAGAAACAACGATTGAAGATGGAACTATTATTCATATATCATGAACCATTTTAAAATAGGTGTTTTTCTGAATATTAAAGTCAGACTTTTGATGGTTCAGACAGGGATGGTTTACTGTTTCATAATAAAGCAATACCATAATTTTACAATTCCCGATATCCCGTATTTGAATTTTTCGCAACGACTAGTTGTCACGCAAACTTGGCTATATTTCCTTCAACACACACACACACACACGTCACATTGGTTTAGGAAACCTTATGCTTTATTACATCTAAGGTACTCCTACTGTTGAATGTTTGTCATTCATATACAGTCAAACCTGTGTACGTGGTCACCTATTAAGCAGCCACTTATATTAAGCAGCCATATTTACTTTTTCTCAATTCTATGCTTCCAGTACAGATTAACCTGTATTTAGCCACAACCTGTCTTAAGAAGTCACTTTTGCCCCTTCTCTTGACTGGCTGCTTAAGACAGGGTTGAATGTATAATATTATTTAAACTATCTAGAGGTAGTAACCTCAGTTAGATTTACAAGTGCAAAGTTCATGGTGAAGATTTTAGACGTATTATTTAGAAAATTGGGTACACTATGATGATCTCACTGTATTTAATTTCAGACATTGAACTGGAAGGTCGCACGGGAAATGGAAAACAGCCACGTACTGCTGGACCGCCGACAGAAAGAAACAAAGCCAAGCCACACATTGTAGCAAGTATAAGAAACACCATGATAAATGGACTGGAAACTGTATTTTACAAGTAAGCGACATCTTGTATAACATGTAATGAATATAGGTGTTAACCAAAGCATCTTATAGTGAGAACAGAAAACACACCAGATAAGGTGATTTTGGGGTATTTACCCTCTTGATTTAGCCAGTGACTTAATTACACATTATGCGTCTCCGATTTAGCTAGATATCCTTAGTTTCCAAAAATAAGAGAGATAAATTTACCCTTACCTTTAAAATCAATGAAGGCGGTAAACTCGTAAACAAATTTTCTATCCTGAAATATGGAAATGTTTGAAATATGTTTCTATATCTTATAGACCTGCGTCTATCTTAGATAGCAAATGAACTTGCAAATTACCTAAATGGGTTTTAACTGATGTAAATGAAAACATCGTACAATTTTCAGTAATTAAGATTGAAATTTATCATAAGCTTTGTGAAAATCTTTGTCGCACCCATGATTAATATTGACTCATTGGTGGAAAACAGTGTGACTAAATTTTCTTACAATACTTATCCAAAAACAACATTTAAAAATTGTTGAAATGCTATAACTTCATTTATATTGATTATGTTGCGTTATCCTTTCATTTATATTGATAATGTTGCACGTTATTCTTTCATTTATATTGATTATGTTGCACGTTATCCTCAAGTTCATTTATATTGATAATGTTGCACGTTATCCGTTCGTTTATATTGATTATGTTGAACGTTATCCTTTACCAGTAACTACAGATGTGTAATGGCGTCAGTTGTGTGTGGTTATTTGATTTGTAAATAATCATTTACGGAAAATTAATATTTTTTGAATTTACTAAAATCTCATCAGGTTTAGTGAAACCGGGCCAGAGAGAATATTTTTATTCACATATATTGGTCAATATATAAACTTCACAATGAGTAGGGCCACTCGTTCCACAAGTAACTAGCAAATAACAAGTATTTATGTGCAAGTCTGAAATAAAATAATCCTCTGTTTTGTTTTTAATATGTAACACACATTCGATTAAACATACGTTTTACATTCTCTTTATATAAATAGTAATGTATTACATGACGACCCTGACCTAAATCAAGGTTAATGGTGATTGATCGTTGTTTAAGCAATTGTTGTTCTTGTTATGTATGTATTTTAGTCAGCTTTAATGTCACGACATAGACTTACCTTTAGACACTAATTTACATGACTTCACACAGAATTGCATTACTACTAGTTTTAAAAAAGGTATTTTCTTTAGGAAAAGTAAACGTCGGAGATGACCAAGACTAGTCTTTTGTATAATTTGTTCCAGCATCGGCATTAAAATCGCCCGGTACCCAATACCAACTATTGTTATAAGCATCATTATCCCGGCTCTACTGTCTATTGGAATGTTGAAGTTCAAATTTGATGAGGACTTTGCCGATTTGCTGTTGCCTCCTTCGTCGCGGATCCACGCGGATCGTGATTGGGTGGAAAAACACGTGCCATATGAACAGAGACCAATCAGGCTGATATTGCAGAACGAAAACGTGCTGACGAGGGAGAGCCTTTTGGCGGTAATGGCGTTTATCGTAATTCATATATATGTATTCCTTCCATTGGTAACTTCAACAGTGTCAGAGATACAGCAACCTGTTCAGGTTCTGTTGAATAACATTCTGTTACTAACAAAAAAGGAATAAACCAGTAGTTATGTTAAAACAACGTTAGTTCGCTATCTGTTTATCACGATTATAAGTTATACCTGTTATCTTGTTCCTTCCGTTAAACAGCGGTTGTGTTATTATATTCATGTTTTATACCCAGGATGACAGAACCAAATGCCAAAATGCTGAGTACGTATTGCAACGATTCGGATTGTTTAACCTATCATTACTATAATTGCTGTCCATTTTCTGGATGTTTTGATATACAATTTGCCGACGAGTGAAAAGAAGAGATCGTGTACACCCGTAATGGTCCAAGCTCTGTTCAACCCCTGGTTGTTCGTAATATTCTTTAATAAGGTCATCGTCAGCACATTTGTCTACCAACCTCAATACCAAGTAACCTAAACATTGCAGATCGTTGATTTTTATTGTTATATGCCAATATAATAAAGCTACTGTAAGATCATCTAAATCGGACAAACTACTAGTGCATTACATACCTACTCGTATACAAAATTCTAGGCTGGGTCTAATAAACAAACACTATTTAAGGAATGTGCTAATTATTCAATGATTGATCCGTATTGGTGAAGTTGTCATAGTACGCCTTTTGTTCGGCCTAGTGTTTTCGTACATTTAACATTTCATTTATGTGCGAGATTATTTAATGGATCAGTCAAAGACAGTAATGAATGAGTACTAGAATAACTTTCCATCATATTCAGCCATACCTGATATGTTTGTATTTTTGTTATATTTCAGTTATACGATTTTCATCGTCAGATCTCGGAGTTAACCGTTGATGATGGACAGAGCTTTGATACCCTATGTGTAAGGTAATGCATATAGTAATATTACCGCCCGTGACGTTACTCATTTATTGAACATATATATAAGAACATTGCCGAACATATCCAATGAACGCAATTCCCGTGAACGGTCGTTTTAGCTTCGGATATTTGTATTTTACAATAATACAAACTTTTCCACAAACATGACGTTACATTGTGAGGGGTCTGTTTCCCGTTTCAGTTGGAAGTAATTCCATTTAACTAACAAACGCGGATGCACGAAGTATAACTCTTTTGCTTAAACAACATACACGTGCAATTATAGATTGTTAGTAAAATATACCTGATAATTGATAAACAGGACATGTCGAAAAATACTATAAATGAAGTATTTTCATTAAACATTCATGAGGTGTGAACTTGCATGCAACGACCGCACTTTCCATGGTCCTCTTGTTTAGTGTAAGACCGCGGCGTGGTCTAGTGGTAGAGCGTCCGCCTCGCATGCGGAGGTCATACAAAAGACTTTAAAAATGGTACTAGAAGCTTCCTCGCTTGACGCTCAGCATTTAGAGGAGAGTTCTAGGTCTGGTCGGCCCGGTGTCAGTATAATGTGACTGGGTGGGGTATCATACCATGTGTCTGCGGCATGATACTCCAGTGTGACAGCGCTTAGAATACTGTCTCAAGTAGACACCGTCGCGATTTGACTGAAAAATTGTTGAAAGCGACGCTTAACACCATACAACAACAACAAACAACAATACTTGATGTATATAATTATAGAGTTCACAACTCATTACAATGGAATTCATCCCAAAATGAATCTTCAGCGTGTTGCAAACCGAAATTTATTTAAGAAGTCATCATGTCATGAGCAACACTACTATTATTTGTCCAGATGCGTTCGTCTTATCATTTTTGTTGTTGACAGGCTCAGTAATATCCATTTTATATGCAATGTTGGTTTTGTTGCATTTAACAAATATTACATGGGGAAACGAATACCTGAGTCGAAAACATATACTATTTTGAAAAACTTGGTATGTTTTAAGGCATAAATGTCTGTTTCTAATTATATCAACAGGTAATCTTCATAAAGATAGCCAATGGTAGATATATGCTTGCTTTTTCAAAATCATGACTACGATAGAGATTTGGCTTTTTCCGATATTGATATAGAGATATTCCTGTTTTGTTTTCCTTATATTGAATATTGACCGATATAGACACGCCAGCTGTTTTCTAACGGTACATATCAATAATGTTAAACATGTGCCTGCTGTTTTAGTGGAGTGCATGGTTATGATATGGTAGATCATTGAACTGGCACTCGGAGGTTCCGGGGTATCTTCAGAGGGTGATTGGGTGGGTTAACTCTTCTGTTACAGTCATGTTCTGTAGTATAGAGTGATTAGCTTTTTTTTTTAATATCAAGAAATCAATATCTATCATGGGCACTTTATTATCAAGATATTTTGTATGCTGTGTTTTCAGAATTGTGGGTAATTGTTTTGTGGACAGCCTTCTAGCACTATGGGGAAATGATAACGAAACTATAAGTAAGCTCTCTCAAGAGGAGATTCTGGATAAAATTAACAATACAAAAAGAAAGTAAGTATGGCGTCAAATGGCAATACATAAACCATTGAAACATCTGTGTTTAATGTAATTTTCAACAATTAACACATATCAGGTTTTATACATATAGGGTAACTACTTTTATTGGTAGCGAAAGATTTCGCAGTGAATCTTGGTAGAGCAACCATCATTCCGAAAGTAACTGGCAAACTTTCTCTAATATACTATTTGGAGCGACCTTGGCTTAAATCGGCGATTTAAGTGCACACTTTGTCATGAGGCTGCGATTGAGACCTGTCACACCTTAGAAACACATTTTAGTGATTTTCTTATTGTTATTATAATCAAGACCAAATATGTGCGTTTAATGAGTTGCAATTCAGTTCGCTTTCTCCAGAAACACCGCTCTTTATGAATTGGTATTTCACCATAAACTGCTTTAATTACATCTATACATTGAGTGTATTTGTGATGTGGTGACATTGTTTCTTGAAAACTACGTCTCTTCCAGGAAAATAAATGTGCAGCAAATCCAATTAAGTGTTGCATGATCTGTATTACAATGAAATATATTTATTGTCTAATTCTTTTATAATATAATACCTTACAAAACGGGCTATACAGCTAGCCATACAAAATATAAAAAATGGCCTGGAGGATGGCGATAATATAGGAAGAAACACAAACACGTCTATCCCATTGGAAATAGAAAACGTGTGACCGACAAGCGACGTAGCATTCAGAGGACGCAGTCACCAAAGCAGCAGCTAGCGACACCGATCCCCAAACTTGCGGTACATTTATGACAGCCACGGAAGATCAGAATCAGTTAATGAAAACGGGGATATATGTATTTACATCTTAAAATGATAAATGTGAGCTCTTTTGATGCATGTATGTTTCCATAGCATGGATGAGGCAAACTTATCTTTCTAGTTATGCTGTTTTTTTTATAGTCCAACGTACTTCTTCGAATTTAACGCGACAAGAATGTTGGGACAAATTGAACGCAACTCTAAAGGCGAAATAGTATCTGCAGGAATAATGCACGCCGACTGGTTTTTACAGTCAAGTGTAGCGGTGAGTCTCTTAGTACATATATCAAATTCAGTAAGAATCGTTATCCGTGTTGCATGTACGTTAATTGATTGTTAATTAAATGATGTAAAGTTAAAACTTAATAACTAGTATATTTTTTAATTATAATAAACCATCGTGACAGCATTTTACGTGCAGTGGGGCAGCTATCAAATAATTACCTCGGCTAATTTGTTCTTTTTGTCATATTATTGGCCGTCATAAAAGCAGTCTTGGATCCTGTGGGGCGGACGTAACACGTCGCCCTGTGTTTTGACTTGGTATTGATATATACTCTTGTTCCTTCCTGTCACTCAAATAATGAAGCTCGTTTAGTGTTGCGCAATATGTGTGTTCTGGGTAGTGGTGTATTTCATTATCCGTCACGAACAAACTAATATCGAGTTGTCTTTTGTGTTATGGGCGGGGTATATTTCATTATTGTCACGAACATACTAATATCGAGTTGTCTATTCTGGTATTAATTGCATTCTGTGCTTCCCACTGATCCCTTAAAACTATCGAACAATATTTACTAGTAATCGATGCCATGAGTATTCATATAAATATGTTGTAATTTATTTCAGCTTAAGCCAACGGTCAAGAAGTTAGAATACAAAGCAATAGACCTTGCGCTGGCTGGTCATCCAAGCTTTAGTATGATAAATGTGTTCACCATCGACTCGTAAGTATTGCCTGACTTACATTTATTCCCATGAAGACCATTTAATATCAAATGCCTGTATCATGTTGTGAGCAATTGAAGATTGTTCAGTTGAAAAATGTCAAAACATGACTTAAGTTTTCTCCAAACCGTTACCCTCTCTCAACGCCGAGATTCCAGCGCAGCAGTGTCTATAAAATTTAAGTAAGAACATTCTGTCAGTAACTTGCAGAAAGTCGGTAGTTTCATTTGGAGGTAATTAATAATAAAATACCATCTGTAATGAATTTTGTCTTGAAAATGGCATTTCTGACAAATCGTAGTATAGTCTATATCATGTTGACTACAGGCATCGTTAGTACATACATTGTTTCGTCTCCGTCGGTCATTCTCTCTCCGCGTTTATTAGTAGTTTATCCTTTTAAAAAAATATCCATGTATTTTGTGTTAATCGTTTCAAACCCATATATTCTCAGGTACAGCGAGGAGTTTTTCGGGGGAGTGTACGGTGATATCATCCTCATTGTTTACGGCTTCCCGGTTGTTTTACTTTATATCATAATGGCTCTTGGAAAACCAAACTTATTGGAACATGGTGTAAGTAAATTATTTAATACGAGTCATTTTTTCAACTCCATATATCGTTATAAGCCTTCAGAGCAACGTTATCGATCTATTATAAGCAATATTTACAGTTTTAGAATGTGTATGTAAAAGTATTGAGTAATAGTTTTGTCAATAATATTGAATATGGTCGATATACCTCACTGATTTATATTCATTTTTTTGCGCTTAGAGCTTACATTAATCGTTCTGGAATCAGCTTTCTTGGTATAGCCAGTACTGGGTGTGTTTATTTTGAAAGTCCGTCTTGGGATCGAATCCACAAACTGCAGCGTAAGCGGCCAAAACTGTCCATTGCACTACCACCCGCTAGAGTCGCCGGGTGAAATTATATAGCCACATCCCAGCTTCCATACCTATGAATTTGGTTACTTCAAATTTAATAAAGTCGTATTGAGCAATGAAATTGCTTTCTCCTTTTCAGATTGTACGGAATCATGTTTTATATTTGCAGGTGTTTTTGACGTTCGCTGCTGTAATTGGGGTAGTGTTGTCAGCAGGCGCCTGTTTTGGTCTCGGACTTCTTGCAGGCTTTTTATTTGGAGCTCCACACCAGGCGCTTATATTTCTGTTACTTGGTAAGTATAATCATTTTATCAGATTCTATTTTATAACTTGTTAAGCGTGTTTGTTATTTTTATTGAGAAGTGTGTTTATATTACTCAGTACGTAGCGTACTTCGACTCAATGTAGTTATTATTAGCTGTTGTTCGAGTATAGAATATCTCGTAAGCCGATATACTATGAGGTGTGAGCGTTGTTGCGTACTTCATTACAAGCCGATATACTATGAGGTGTGAGAGTTGTTGCATACTTCATTACAAGCCGATATACTATGAGGTGTGAGAGTTGTTGCATACTTCATTATACCTGATGTAAAACCGAGTTAGCGTATTTCTTCTTTTGGTTGCGTTCTTTGTTTCCTAGATATCCTTTACAGTCAAACCTGCGTAAGCGCGACAATAAAAATGTGTATGAAAAAATCAAACGGCCATAACTCATTGAAAAAATTATTATGGCGCAACATGCCGACAATATATACAACTAAGCTTTATACCAGTCACCCTTGTGAAGTTTCATTGAATTCCAGTCAATGATTTCTGACGAATAGCGATCATAAACATTGTCCACAAATGAACTGACGAACGTGACTCCTATATAGCCCCAATATACTTTATATCTGGGGTATACTAATGCGTCTAAATATTTTGACGAAGACAGGCGCGTACCCAAGCTATACTGAAGTGGATTCTGAAAGTCGCCAGTTCGAGCCCCTCCCAGTCAAGAATTTGATTTCCTCTGCAAAAACTCTTTAGTATTATTTTCTACCCAGGAAGCGGACTAGAAGAGTGATTTACATCAGCTTTAAAAACATGTAACACTTAAACTATGCTGTGTGATCTATCACGTTGAGCGATATAGACTAGTTGTTAGGGTGTGGGGTAATCTTGTTTTTTACGAAAATAGTAATAATAACAAGATAGGTTAAACATTTTGAAACTTGGTAACGTTTTATTTAATGAACGGTAAAATCACAATAACAATCTAATTAATACGACATAGAATATCGATTTTTATGTACGTATTACTGTGGACATGCAAAAAGGAATATTCATGTTACCATCATCAACGTTAGAACAGTAAGACTCTTCACAACAGTCACAATTTATACTTAACTGAGCGTCCCAAATTTGAAATAAATTCTAATTTCCAGGCTTTCTTACTGGCAAATTTTGTAATTACATTTTCAATGTCAATCTGCTCATGTCTGTAACCATGTAGCATCGCTATTCCGGAAAGGTGTTCAGATGTCATGGTAGACCTCAGCTAATTCTTCACTGTACGCATGACACTGAACAACATGTCCGCACTAGCTGTACCGTGGATACTGTCATGATAATAAGTACAACCAGACAGGGTATCAGGATAGAGGTCCGTGTTTGTCACGGTTATAGTGCTCACTCCGGAAGCTCTCACGGTCACCGCTAAGGTCAGTAAAGAATGCATCCTCCTGTTGTACTGTCAGCTGATGCAACATACACGGAATAAGGTACTGGGCAAGGAAGAAGTCATGTATTATGAGTAGGCGATGCTTGAGCTCTGTCACAAGATGGTCAAGGAATGGTAGTACAGAGCACGCTTCCATTACACGGAGTCAACCATATCGCTGCAACATCTTGTTAAGAGGCATTACACCATGCAGTGTAAATTTAACAGCCACTAGTTCAATATTGAAGTCAAACTTAAAGTTGCTTCATCTGTAGCTGCACTTCGAGTGAACTGACTTTTGTATATGGGGCTGAGTTTTTTTTAGTTTTTTTTTGTTTTTTGTTTTGCAAAATAATGAGGACTAAGCTGCGTAATCGCATATTGGCAGGTATGCGCCAGGAAGATACTGGAAATACAAAATTGGAGCGGTTACTGTTAAGCTCAGTATAATTACAGTGATTCATATATCAATATTTTTCAGCTGTCGGTGTGGACGACGCATTTGTTATAATAACAACGTGGACCCGGATAAACAAATCTCATCGAAGTGTTTCTATAGAAGAACGTGTGGGTCTGACAATGCAACACGCGGGAGTATCTGTGACTGTGACATCTTTTTCTGACATCGTTGCATTTGCATGTGGGATTTCGACTGTAAGTATATCATTTTGCACGCTCATGTATGTATGAATGAATGAAAGTCTTTACTAAAAGAGGGAAGCCCACTTAGTTTGAAACTAATCTTTTTTGGGGCTCTCTAAAGATACATTTACATAGTATTTACAAAATACAATAGCTAAACAAAATAAAACCATTTAATCATTGCAAGCAAATTGATTGTAAATGAAAATTAATAACTACATGTATATTAATGTTTTAGATTTTTTACGCAATCCTTTGAAAGTTTCTTTGATCAAATAAAAAAATATATATAAATAATCAAGTGATTGATTGAATGAATATCTAGGGTCATTTTTATCCCATCGACGGCTAACAGACGATCAATTAACCTAACCAATGTATCCTGGGATCCCGAAAGGTTAACCAGTGCTTGAGCACACCCCATCTCCGCAAGTAACATTTCACACTTAAATCAGCGGCTCAAGAAGGTTAATATCGCTATATCTGTTTCAACAAAATAAGCAGCAACACAATACAAGTATAATTATATGTACAATGTATGTACATTGGAGGTGGTGGCTTATTTGAAGCACTTGCGATACAAACTGTTTAATTATTGTTAAATATTATATTCGGGAGATATGAAGTAGTTCATTCTGTTTGTAACCATTTAATTTGTTATAAAACGTTTGACTGTAGTACAGTTTCTGATATTAACCGGAATACTTTTCCAGATTAAAGTCCAGAGTAGGACAAACTACCTTTGAATAATTCCCAGTTGAGTTTTGGAGTGATCAAGTTTAATTCATTTGTTGAACGTAGATTTCTACGAACGTTATCATGGGTATTAAACATATCTGTTATATACGAAGGTGCATTGTTTTTTGAAACTCTACATAAATTTTGCTTTTTGGAGAAATTTTCTTTGATCAGTTGCTAAGTGCTTTTATTAACTTGATAAAGTCTGCAAATATTGAATATTACAGCATCTAAGATAATACGGCATGCTCTCTTTTGCAATATCAAGAGACGGTTTATGTTTACCTTATTTGTATTATCCTAAACTACGTTACAATAATCGTGATGGGATTGAATAGACCATTCTTAATATTATCTCATGAATATGCATATCTACACCAGAACGAGGTTAGAAGCACGTCCTATCTTACAGCAACACTAGCGTACATAGAGATTACATGGCTTTCGCGGATAATAATTGAGATATAAGTCTGACCATATCTGTTAATTTAAATTTGTTGACAGTTTAATTAATGTAAAGGTCAAAATACAGTATTTAATTATTGATTTAAGTAGTTCATAATTTGAAAATTAAGTTTTTATATCATTCAGCATGTGTATTGCTATACTGGTTAAACCGTGTTTTATGATCTGATAACTGAATGTATTTACAAATTCTCAGGAGTGTGGGGGATGGAGGAAAGGGTCTGCTGTAAATCAATTCATTCACATCTGACCTGTGTAAACATTCCTAAAGATTAAGGCTAATTAACACCTCTCTTTGAAAGTGATTTAGAAGGGATTCAAACCGTCTGTATAATGTCTGGTTCCATGAATATTTGTGCCTTACCATGTGTACACATATAAGTGTCCATTGTCTAGAACACAACAGAACAGTTAACCATTTTATTTTTATTCAAAGTCTTCTATTCTTTTTTATTTATAAAACAAAAATAATATGGGGGGAGGGGGGGGGGGGGGGGGGAGGGGATACGACATAATATGGCGTGTAACAGATCACAGAGAAATAATGAAAAAACATATAAAATAAAGGCAATTAACGTTTTATTTACTCATTATACATGTTCGAACTCATCTTATTACAAGAATGTCTCAAAACAATGTTTACATTTAAATAAAGCTTATAATTTACTTTACATATCAGTTGTAAAGTCAGAAGCAGAGTAGACCCAACTGTTTCGGAAGCTGATTGTTAGTGTATGTAGTCATATAGTGGGAGTAATACATTTTCCAGATGGTCAAGTGCAGTCCTGCAAATATATACTTTACAGGTGTACCAATTTATGGGGACTATATTTCTGACTATTTTTTGTCTCTGTCAGCATGTTTTCCATATTTTCTCTATATTCGCCAGCATATCAATATACTTTTGATTGAATTGGATTCTTCTTCTGGTTTACAGTGCTGGATTTATTCATACAGTCCATTCCCACCCTATAATGAAAGATACAAATATTATTCAATATTCTAAAATAATGACATAAAATTGTTATATATAATATTATGTTCACATGTCTATAAAATTATGTTTATAAGGCGTAATACGGTAACACAAAGTGTTTCACTTCTCTTTCTTTATATAACATAATGTGTTGTTACATACTGCGGTTTATGCATATATAAAAGAAAAAAATAAATGTTTTTAAAGTTTGTATTTATTTCAAATAAAAAACAAACACACATAAGATATTTAAAATTCATAACAATAATAGATAGATATGTAAACATGATAACTTACATTGCAATGTATTCTTCCATCTCGCCTTATTTTGCTTGATACAATTTGTTTATTACACTGGTTCCGTTAATAATGTTATGAAAAGGGAAGAATCTGATCTGCTATCTGCTATCTAAAATGGAACAAAACAATTTTGTCCAGGTCTCAAAATATCACCCCAAGTTGATAGGGATGTAGCCATTTTCCTATGTAGTTTTAGTCGTCTGCTAATCAGCGCTCCTAACCTCGCTTAGATAATGAAATGTCTGGCATGCATATAATTTGAGAGAGGCCTATATAAGCTTCATAGAAAATAATGCTGTAATTTAATGGAATGTCTGTTTTTATTCTTGCTAATAGCCACAAGTAGGCTGAAAGTTTCTTCCTTATGAACATATGTGTATCCCACTTAAGGTTATTATTTATATGTATTCCGAAAGACCTTATCACCAGATGTAAGTTCTAATGAAATATCATTATACGTTAATAATGCTTGC